>JASSUY010021588.1:0-63711 GCA_032466535.1 Forpus xanthops | reverse complement strand
TTTCCCCGGGACTGGGGAAGAAAGGGGGGGGGGGGGTGTGCAGAACTGTTTGAGGGGGGCCTCAAACCACGACACCCAGACTTATTATATTTTTTTGACCAAAAATAAGTGACCATAATTATCAGTGAGATCCTAGAAATTCCATGTTTTTTTCCCAGTGAGGACTATTCTTTCAAATATTTTTTAGAGGATTTCTCTATAAAGCAGAAATGCATTATAGCTGCTACTATCCAATGAAGTGATGAAATAAAACCCATATCCTGTCTAATGCCTCAGGCTTATTTGCTTTATAGCCATCACAACAGTAAGACTGCCCAACGTATCTTTTCTGGCAGTTTAACAATAGTGGCAGAAGAAAGTCCACTTTCATGTCCTTCTCAGACAAAAGCATGATGGAAATGTATGTACATGCTTCTGAGTATAAACAAGGAGCATAGCCTGAATTACCAAGCATACAAAAATGAACTGAGTCAGTGGCCACAAGTCGCTGTGTCTCTCACAAGTGTACTGTGAATAAACAAAAATATTTCTTTGCCGGGGCTATGATGTGACTGTGAGCAGCATCCAGCTCTCTGACCAGGACTGTCAATGCTAAAGAAAGTTTCTGTGTTCTTGCTGACATCTGGGAAGTTGTGAGCTATGATCTGGACTTGCTACATTGTAAAAGAATAGGAAAGGTCACCCCATCTCAGCAGTAAAAATGTCAGTAAGAAAAGGATAATCCTCCTCAGTCTCAATAGCAGTTACAGGGAAGTTGATGCTAAGGTGGAGCAACAAGGCAAGACCAATACTAGTGCCAGTGAACCTGTCAACATTAAACACCTCTTTTTCAGAGAAGTGCTTTAACACTTCAATATTCTGTGCTTCAGACTCTGTCTTGACACATTAGGGTTTTTTTTGATTGATTCTTAGGTGAAACTAAAGCTGTCAGACATACTAGAGGCCAAGCAGACAAGGCCAGACCCAGAAAAAGGATGATCCTTCAATGTTTGAAGGTATCATTGAAGGAATCCAGCAAGAGATACAAAAGAAGCCCAACGAATGCAATAGATATTTTACACTCTGTGTGTATGACTGAATTTCTGAGCTTGAAAGCCTGTATTAGCACTGCTGCTTACTCCAAAATTGAAGTCTGTTTCAGATGGTGGACTGAGGAAAGGAGTAGGCTTTTACTATCATGGATGACTGGAATTCATAGTTCCTGCAGCACCCAAAATAAATGACGATACAAAGCAAAGTTTCCAATGAAATCAGCATGTGTTTAAGCCAGTTAAAAGAAGAGAGGGAAAATAATTTTAAGATGATCTTAAGGTCCTTTCCAACCCTAACTGTTCTATGATTCTATGATCACTTCTCCAACCAGCACACAAGATCTCAGTGCTGGAATTGGAAATTACACTGGCATGGTGACCTCTGCCCATATCGAAAATACTTCCAAGTGTGCTGCCTTATTGATCCTATGCTAGCTTGATATTGCAGCAGTTCCAATGGGAGGGAATACCTTGAGATTTTAACAGTACAAAACTTAATGCGAATGGCTTTTTGAGACTTCTTCTCACCTTCAGAATAACCAAATGCAAAAATAGATGCAGCCAAGGTCAGTACTGTATTTCCTTACCTTCTTCCAGATCAAGGTAAAACAGGTACCATTCCTTGAGAATCAGCTTTATGCCAAATAGAGTGGTAACTTTGCTACAGCAATTACTAGGCTGTAATATAGGTGTCTTGCCCCATTTTTATCAATTAGCTCATTGAAAGGAAGAACTAGTTGTAAGACTTCTTTCTGCAGGATAATCTGTGACAAGTCTAAGAGGTGGTGGGCCATGTATTACTGGATGTTCAGCAACTTTTTGGAGCCTCAAAACTAGTGTTGGATTAAGAAATTGTCTCAGAATTCTGCTAGAGGACAAGGCCATCATTGTGTTAGCATAAAAAAAAAAGATTTTATGTGTGTAAGCCTTTTAAAAATCCATATGTGCTTAGTAGAGAGTTGATAAAAGGGAAGAGCTGCAACCTTAAAGAATCTATACCCAGAAGGTGAGCTCAAACTTCTTCCTTGACTAGTCTAACACAGCAGCTGAGAAAGCTCACTCTCCTTTGTATTGTTACCAGGCTTCTCAGCTGCTGATACCTGACAACAAATTATTTTAGGTTTTATTGTTTTCTTCTTTTCTGTTGCCACTGCAGGAACAAAAATTAGTTCTTCTAAAGTGGCTGCCCCTCTTTACTCAAGCCCAGATAGGGATGGATGCCAGAATTAACAATGGTGAGTTTATTTCTTCCATAGGAACCAGCACGAGAACAAGAGATTTGATGGGATGTTGGAATGAAGAAATAAGATGTTTTTAAGAGAGATGAGGATACTAAAAAATGCTGTGAAGTCTGCACCTGACCTTTTTTGCACACCAAGTGAAGTAATGTTCTGGTAGAAATTACTCTGTGATCATGGAATTAGGAATTGTATCGTAATGTGAAAAAAAAAGGGTGTCAAATTCTGTTTGCATACAAGAACTTTGTTATCATTTCATAACTTTATGTACTTGAGTTTGCAACCACAGCAATGTTCTGTTAATGTACTTTTTTGTGTGTAAGGCTGGATATTACAGAAATAGAATGGAGAAGATGAAGTTCAGTGAAGTTTTTTCTTCAAGCTTGTGCTGATTGCATTGCTCATAAGTATCTATATGAACAGGGAGTTTTTTTCCCTAGTTTCTCTTTCTAGTGATGACATTTATAGGAAAACCTAATAGGCACAAATAAGAGTCAGGTGCCTAGATGGTTTTATGCCATTGAAGTTCTCAGAATGCTACGACACCCCAAACCATTTATATTTATTGTAAACTACAGTTAGAATAGGATTCTGACATCGGTTTTGTGGTTTGCTCCCTGAAATAATACTCATAAAGGTATTCTCCCTTTTGGAAGAAAGTTGGGCACTAGTAAATTACTTTTTTTTTGAAGAATATTTTGACATAACATGTAATAGGGCATAAACAGGAAGATAATCCTACCTACCAGCATACACTTGGGAAACACTTAGATGCAGTTGACACCTGCATGACAAATTAGGTACCAGCAGATACAGCTGTCACTATTTGATTTCCATCTATCTGCACTATTACCTCAGAAGATCAGTTGCTTTAAGTACTAGTAATCAGGTGCACACAGTGATTGTTTTGATAATCTCTGTCACTACTCTTGAGCAGATTTAGATTCAGAACAAAAAAGTTGTGGCCTAACCTCATGTGACAAAATGTTAAATCCAGCAGAGTTGTAAGCAGAGCATACTGTCTTAAGACAGCAGAGGGCTGATTTGAAAGAGGAGTGACACCAGATGAATTATGTTCCAATTGATTTTCTATGACCTATGTTCCTTCTACTAGGAAAGCAGGTAGCCTTTGGCAAAATATTTATCTTCAGTTTTCTCTGCTGCAAAGAGTAGCCTCAGAAGAAAGGCATGCTTTAAGCCAATTGTCACAAAATGTTTGGGTTGGCCAGACAGCCTGATACTTCACAAATATGCCTCAGATATGCAGTGCAATAGCATTTCAGCATAGTGTACATCTCTGATATAACTGCTGCTTAACATGCTATTTCAAAGGCATCCTTTGAAGAAAAATTCAGTAGACCCAGTCTTTAGCCTGTCCTCAGGGTAGTTGTGCAGTTCTGCACCAAGTGTAGTGAGAAAGTGACACTTTCTACCCTAGAATCTTAACATATATTGGACTCCTTAATATCCCTGAGTGACAGGTTTACATAACAACATCAGTAGTCCCACAACTCTATACTTGCCAATTAATTTTAATGCTGTGCTGATTTTGGCTGGAGTATAATTAACTCTACCTGAGCCAAAACCAGAACAGAAGCAATCATATAGATATCTTTTCCTTTTTGATATCTTCTTCTTCCCTTACTTTTGTAAACAAAAGCTTAAAATTCTGTAGAGAATGTCTACAGGCTGGGATCAATCTTTTTCTGGAGTCTGCAGATGGTTATCTCAAAAGCATGGGCCAACTTCTTTGGGAGCTTGGAACTAGAAGATCTTAAAGTCCTTTCCAACCCTAACCATTCTATGATCCTATGATTCTTAGCAGGCTGAAAACTGAAAGCAATATGCATGCTTCCATTAGGTGTGTCATTTTATCAGCAACAAAAAGATATAGATGAAGTGGGAAGAGTAAATGCAGGAGGACAAGTAGTTAATAGAAATTGCTAAGAGATAACGTACTAAAAATATCCTGTCCCCACCAGTTTGAATTCACACCTACTCCTCTCTGAGCAGGAAAGAGAAAAAAAAAGAATTTTCCATCTTCAGCTTTCAAAACTTTTTCTGTCTCCTGGGTACTGAACACCAAATCTTCAGCTGGCAGATGCTGAAAGACAGTGCTGAAACCTTATTTGAAGGATTCATTTTTCCATACCAGACTGGTGGTTTGAGTGTCAAAATCCCAAATGACTCTCAGCACTACTTGAAGGCAAACAATCACAATTGCGTGGGAACCTTGCACAGTGTTGTCAATCTGACATGGCTAAGACGGTAGCAGAGCAAACCATTCTGCGGATAAGTGTGCACTTCATTCTTTAGCCTTTTCCTGTTACCAGCTTTGTCTCCAGTACTGCTGCTCAAACCTGTTGTTGCTTTCATGAGACCAAGGCATTAGCTCCTGATGAACCACATCAGCAGTACATTGGCTACTTAAGTCTGGGGGCAGACAGTGTTAAAGCAAACCAGACACCATAAATAACACTACAGTGTGGACCTGGAGGGGCTGTGATCAAAAATGAAGGAACCAAGGAGTTGCAGCACATACTTAAAAAGTTTAGGTGAAATGGACACAACAGTATACTAGGCTGTAATGTACCCAGTGGAAACGTGGGCACAAATGTCTTTTTGACTGATTAAGGTTGTTAATGAGAAAAATTACATAGGTTCTAATTGGCATGCATGTTAAAACCCTACCCCAAACAAATGGAAATTAGATAGGATTCTGAACATGCTGTGTAACATGAGTCCAAATGAACAAGACTCAGAGGGAGAGGGTATTACAAGTGTATTTCTGCAGTCACTGCAAATTATCTCAAACAGGTTCTTTCTATTTACTTGTTTTTGCCAAGCTGCTGGAGCTCAGGAATTTTCCAGAGGCTGTTACAAGTGCTGTGGCTCAGTGGGAGACTCTTTGTCTCTGTCTTGAGTGAGAGTCTGATATGCTTTGGAACAAGACTGAAGGTCCCATCTCTAGCCTAAATGAGTCACTAAAGACTATGGGTGCTGAGACCACAACTCTGAAAAAGCTGTACAGACATACCGAACATTGCATGCTGATGGTTTTCCAGAGAATTTATGATAGCTTTCATAGGAATATGTAAACCTCTGCAACAGATGAGGCCCAGGTGCGGACCAGGTCCAGAGGGCTGCTTTGGCTATGTCAGGGCTGTTGAAAACCACAATGGCTGTGGAAAACCAGGACTGCAGGTCTTCTGAGCTAAGACTGGTAGGTCATTAGAGAGCAGGCAGGATGTCTGGTGTGATATCCACTGCTGGGCTTCAGCAGCCACTCCAACAGTGCTGTGTCCAGCAACATACTACCCACTCTTTCCAAGTTGCAGGAAGTGGACACTTTCCACATGGTCTACAGGCTCTCTCCCTCCAATTCCTTTCCCATAGCAATAGCAGCCCCATCCTTAGTCTGCTTTAGGGGAAAAACATTGCATTTTATATATGTTGTTTGGAAATGTTGATCTGGCTCTGCTTTGCAGGACTGGGGCTTAAATATGTACCAGAAATCCCATCTGATTTAATTATAAAAACTGGTATGCCTTGTTCTCAAACAAGCAAACAAAAAAGGCAACTTCTTAAGTAATTTTTAATGGCTGAAGGGGACCCAATTTGGGGCAATACAGAAACAGAAGGTGAATAGAATTCCAGTGTGCACTATCCATTCATCATCATTCATCAAGATTATTAGGTAGGATTGCTACATATATTTGTACACTTAATTGCTTCTTTTTTCTTTTTTTTTATTCTAGGAAAAGTTTACTGCATTTTTCTTTATCAAGAAACACTACATAAAGGTATTACTCTTAGCAGTTCTGGGTGAGAGAGAAGTTGTTTCATACAGTGACATATATACACATTCCTTACAACTAAACTCACCACCTTTTTAAAAGCAACAGCCGAAAGAACGCCCCATACCCGAGTAGGCAGATCCATAAACTCTTTAAAACCTTATCTCATATTCACATACACACAAAGTTAAGTTTTGACTGTGTTCTGAAGTGTGAGACTCAGTGAATGAGTGATACAGAATCCTCTCTTAGAATTACAGGGTCTCTGCTAAAAATATGCATGAACTGTGTCTCATCAGGCACTGAATCTCTCTACTGATTTTGGCAGGAATCTGCTCTGTTCCCATACACTTACCAGTCTCTATATTTGAAAAACAAAAAAATAAAAAAAAAAAATCAAATATTCTGAATAGATTATCATATAAGTATTTGTTTCAGAAAGAACCAAAAAAAAAAACCAAATTATGCATTAGTAAAGAAGAACTAGTTAGGTGGAATCTACTACTGGTATTATGAAAACATTGCTTTGGGAAATAACTTTTTAAGTAGTCATCTGTATGTGATACAGAGCTAGTTTTTCAGCTTGACGCATCTACTCTTCAGAGGGGGAAAGAAAGAAATCAACCTGACTTCTGTATTTCTGTAGTTATAAGAAACTCTTCTAAATTTATGATTTATTTACTTTATCTGTGTTCAGAAATCCTTGATTTGTTAAAGCAGTAATTCATGGGTACAAGTGGAAACATTTGGGCAGTGGGAGGGAGTAAAAGGAAGACAGAATAAAGAACAATTGTATGGAGTGCACACAAGTCACTAAAGAACTTTGCTGCTTATTTCATGGTTTTCTCTTCTTTTTCTTCCCCTTTTATGGCTTGCGTTGGTGGAATACACAGTCTAAAATCTTTAACTCGCTGTTAATGCTGTTTCTCATCTGGGAATATGTACATCTAGATGCTCATACTGTTGTAGGCATTGAAAATTAGCAGCCTTTTTTTACACTGCTTTTCTATAAAAAGCATGGGGAATGCCCATAAGAGGATCGTTTCCTTTAGCAAAAGACACAACCTGATTAGAACATTATGTAATCTTACTGCACTTTTGGTATCTTTGGTATCTAAGTCAGAACTCAACTCCTAAGATGCTGGTGGTAACAGCATGCTGGAAAATGTAAAATTGACAGTTTCATTACTTTTTCATGGGTTGTACCAACCTCATGGGTATTGCTAGATAAGAAGAAACACACAGGAGGGAAAGAAGGATGGCTGCCAGCAGTAAAAGAGTAAGCATTGTTCCTTCATCTACAGCTATGGCAAAAAGACGATGTTCCAGCCATGGACAGGAAGAGGTTGGTGGAGGATTAGGAACACTGACAGATACCTACCTCCAGAAACAGTTGGGAATGTCTGAGGAAGAAGATGGTCTTTGAATGCAAGTCCTCAAAAATAAGTAAGTAAAAATAAGCATTAAGAACATGGGGGAGGAAGAGGGAAATGGGGAGATTGCAGTTTGGTGAAAGAAAAGGCAGAGAGGGACAGTGGAACCAGAGACCTGTGCACAAACACAAAGCATGAAGTAAAAAGAGGTGCTGCTGTTTCAAAGAACTCAGGGAAGTAATTAAAATGAAATCTGTAAGAAAATCAGAGAGAAAAAGCAGAGAAGACAAAAACGTCTTCTGAATAGCAGCCCACAGATTTCCCAATGCACTGAATGGCTAGCTCAACCAATCTCATCCAATTTGTGGAACACTGAAAATACCTTTAGTTAATGTTTTAATCTCCTCCCTGGAAATGCAGTACTTTTTCTATACCACTAAAAATGTGTCTCAGAAGTGGAAGTAGTGATTAATTTGACAAGTAATTAACTATTGAGCCTTAACTGTCCCATCAGTAACCAACTGGAATAGAAAGACCAGTGAATATGATGACAGGCAGTGAAACATTAATGGGTAAAATAATGCTAATACTATAGAGGTTAAATGGGAATGACAAAATGGCAATACTACCTACTCTAAGCTTGTGCACTAGTGAGGTGTAGTCGGTCAGTCTCCAAATGTTACATACCAAAGCAAAAGTTACAAGTAAAGGACTGAGCCTATTCATAATCTGATCTTGTTTAAAATGGAGAGGGCTTTTTATGGCTATCCACTCTGAGTACAAATGAACTTAAAATTTAAGCAAGAACTGATATATTTGTTTTATAAATAGTGTAGACAACAAGCCCTAATTTTTTTTAAGAGCTCTTTTCATCTTTCAAGGAATCCTGCTCCCCTTTACTATCCAATATGGATCATGCTGAAAGTAAATTCCTCTATTAAATGTCAGCATCTCCAGTAAATGCATTAACATCTTATCCAAGCAGATTGTCCTAAGAGATTTTAAAATGTTTGGTACATTTTATAAGCAGGAAACATTTTTAGAGGCATCTGTTTATTTTGGTTTCCTGTTAATTTGGCAAGGACTGAAGCACTAGGCTCCATCACAGACCAAGACTCCTAGACAGGATGAACTTCTGATGAACACTGACCGCTGAGACTAATGATAGCTAATTATGGCAAATGTTTCTCCTGCATAGGCACTCACAGTTCTTCATACAGCACACACACTGAGAATATTTGCAGCTGCTTTTGTACTTCCCTGTAAAATGACGAATCCCCCAACAAAATGCAAATGAAAATACTGTCTTTATCATAGCAACAAGGTCTCATTCTGCTTCAAGCTTTATTAACAGAAAGGTTGTTTGAAAAAAAAAAAGCCCAACTGCATCAACATGAAAACACCAAACCAAAGTAACTCGGGAGAAGAACTTAGGCTCAGCTGTTGTTGGCTTCTCTCCTAAATATTAAATAATTAAACTTAGTTCTAAATATAGAACTTTTTCCTAAACATTCAAAGTCTAACAGTCCATAGCTGCCTCCAGCAGGCAGCAGATTCTGGCAGGTTCCAGTCTCTGCTATGAGCCTGAGGCAGCAAGAGTTTCCTGTTCATTTGTCAAGTCCAGTTTGAAGTTCAGCTAAAGATTTTTGTGTTATGAGGGTTTCACAGCCCCTCATGAAACATTTGAATTGGCAAAAGGATATTGCAAAGTTTGCAATGCAAAATTAGACTGGATAAAATTGCACAGGGAGCATTTTTTAAGAGAAAGAAATATTAATGTCACAGGGGGGTTAAAGTCCTCAGGGAGAGAAAGTTGGAAGTGGAACTCTGTGACTTCAAAGGTCTTTCACTGGAAACGGCAACTTATTCCTTGGAAAATGCAGCAACAAACCAGCTGGAAAGGAGGGGTGATGCCAAATGTTGCAATGTCGGCATCGAGGTAGGAGGGGAGCAGATGAAATAAAGAGAACGTATTCCAGTATAATAACTGGAGAAATATTATTTCAGCAAATAAAAATTCCTTTTTTTTTTTTTTTTCCAGCACACTTCATACTGGAGGTTAATGTAGAGCTCTGTGCTCTCCCAAAGACTGACAATTTTATCTTAGTTTTTTTATAATTTTGCATTATTGTTGCCTATCTCCATGACACAGGAGGATCATGGTTCTGCGATCTCACAAACTTACAGCCAGACAAACACTGTCCCAGAGAGTGATAGAGGAGAAAAGTTTGTAGTGCTGGTGACAGGGTTTCCCTGGAAGGTGCAAAGGGGAAAGAAAAAAATTCGAAGTGCTTTGAAGATTCTGTACACAATCATGTACGTTTCAAGCTGGGACTGATGTAAATCTCACACTGAGAATGAAGGATTACAGAGCTGCTGTGGGACTAGCAGCCAGCAATGGACCACCCCATGAAGACAGTTTTTCACTTACATATTAACTTCACAATATGCAATTTTCAGTCCAGTTAATGTTGATGCATCCTTATGTTTGCAGCAGCTGCCTATGCACAGTGTGTATTGTGGTAGAGGAATAATGAATCAGAGAATGCTTTCTCATGAGACTAAGCACGATGCCTGTCTGGTGGTAGCCAGCTTCTTTACTAATGAAAAATTCAAACCATTACATCTCCTTTGTTCTAGGACTGGCTCCAACACTCCATTAGATTCTGCATTGCAGAAGAGTTAGGCCAATTTTAAAGCATACAAACCTCCTGGTCTGGACTGCATCTTTCCTGAAAGAAGCAGAACTGAGCTTAAAACCAAAACAAATATACCCTGAAAGCAATAGTTTTAAAAAGAGCTTCTCAGTAGACAGATACCTTATAGAGGGGTGTTTTAAAACACTTTTCCCTGACATCTGTTTCACCTACTACACTTAACCTGAAAATCAGCTCACAGGAGCACTGTAATCACTAAAGCAACAATATCAAGCCCTGACCCCTCTTTCTGGCAAACACAACTAGAGGGACAGTTGAGAACATGTTTTGTTGGAGTAGAAGCAGTAATACAGAAAGCATTCATTTCCTTAGCAACTAGGACAACCTCTTCTTTAATTAGCACATCATGGTCTGAACTTTGCTAATAAAACCTGCCTACACTGCATACTAACCATGCGTTAGGTAATCTCGAGCTTGCCAACATACGGCAGCCTACCACGCTTCTGCATCCTGACATTCTCCACACTAGCACTCTGTTCTCAGGTCCCACATCTGCAGGCATGTGGTGGGTGGTGGTAATGAATGATACATCATTGTGGTTTCTCACCCTGGACTCATGATCCCATATCTCATCACACATCACTCCTGGCTGGCAGGCACAGTGCTGTGAAACAGCTTCTGTGTGCTCTCTGGAGATTTGGGAGGTTACTATCTATGCAAAAGGAATTGGTTTCCTGGCATTAGCTTAGCAGATGTGGTAGAGTAATAAGAGAGCTACCTCACTGCGCAAGCAGCCCCCTTTGGCCTGTCCTCCCTGGTCGCTACTCTTCTGGAGCATCTTCATCAGCACTGTCACTCACAGCTAATAGACTTGCATAGGAAATCACCAAGATGCAGTGTCACCAGCAATTACAGGATGTACTCTTCTAGAATATACATCATACGGGTTTGTAGTTTAGTTGTGCTCTGTTCATGCTCCAGTATTACCGGGGGGAAACAATTAGAAGACTGATCAAGGAAAACTAAATAACCGGATGAAAACAAATTTAAAAAAAAACCTAAAAATAAGAGCTTACAAAACCATTGTAATAGCTCTAACCACAAACATATAGAGCCATTGAAATTTCTATCAGCATTGCAATCATAGTGCTAAGTTTAAAGCAGACAGTAAAACTGGTCTGCAATACTACATGCTCAGATACTTATTCCGGGCTGAGTTCTGTACTGTCATAGATGTTAGAGAGGTAGAACCCACCCCTAGCATGGGTATGCCTCTATGAAATCCTCCCACTCCAATAGAACAAATCATGCTCTGAGGTCTCAATAAGTGGGAAAGGAGTCCATTAAAAAGAGGAGAAAGCTAAACTATTTTTTTATCACATTGCTGAATTAAAATATGAATTAAAGCATCAAATTCTTCTTAATGAATTAACCCCAAGGATTAGGGAAATAATACAAGATCGCATGCTGTGTTTAGACAGCCTGGTCAGCAGGGCAGTGGATGTGACTATTTGTGGGATCACCTTAGGTTTGCTTTTACCTGTATCTTACATAAAAGTTTATGTCAGAAGGTTTCATAACTTCAAGACTTACTTATTAGAAATGTCTAAGGAGAGTGTTTCACAATAAAGCAGAGATGATTTCTGTAGATATTTGGTTTGGGTTTTGCCTTTGTGTTAGGTTTGTTTGTTTCTTGTGTTTTTCTTGAATGTTGAACAACATGAACTGAAAGAGAAAGCTGCTGCCAGCCTACAAGAAGAGAGATACCTGTTCCAGATACCAGATACTCCTTGCAAATGTGCTCTCTGAACCCCAAGAAATTTCCTCTCAGGATCAGTAAATTCTCTGAGTGCACATTCATACTGTAAAGTATTATATATGCATACAATATCAAGCGTATGTTCTCGAATGTGGATAATGCTTGGAATACTAGCAACAAGGTGCTTTGCTTCTGTGCTTGAAAATGTCAGTCATTTAACAGATCATTGCCCCAACAGGATCAGAGATTCGGAGAAGTGAAGTGCCAAGATCAAAGACACTCACCATGCTTCTTAAGAGAAATTCAGAAAATGCAGCTTCAGCTGTTATAAAGAACTGCCACCTCTTTGCTCTGGTTATGTGCATCCCTAAATTAGCCATTAGATAATTCTGCCACTTCACTGAACTTTTGCGCGTTCTGCATTGAAGGTATTTATTCTCCCTTGTCCAGGAGGAAAGGCTTTATTGGTAGTTGCAGGAATAAAAGAGAGAATAAAGTTCCCATGTAAATCTTCAGGTTTGTGCATTTTCTTATTTAACTATTAAAGTGATATTCCCAGAGGTGTGGAGTCAGGATATTTTAAAACTGCTGATGAGCGTCATCCCACTGCTAGCTTAATTAAATACTAGTGTTTTACCCATTACAAAAGACAGTGTGTTCCATGACAAAATCCTTTAATAGTGTATGGAGGCATAAAAAGAGAGTGCAATATCAGCTGCATAAACTATTTCTATAAAACAGAAATAGCAAATTTGACTTCCTCTTGTAAAGTGTTTTGAGCTCTACTCATGAAAAGTGCAGTAGGGGCAAGTAATTTCATTATGAGTCTAAAAGCCTGTTGCTTCTCTCTATCTGGCAGACACTTCTCTCATCCAATTAAGATACAGGATTAAAAGGATGCTACCAATTTATAATTTTCTTCCTTTATCTGTAATAGCAATAAAACCTTGGAAACCACACAATAAAATTGCTTTCCAACTGAAATCTGACATTCTTGAGCACTACCATTTGTTTTCATGTACTGATCTCTCTGCCTGCAGAGAGATCTTGCTAACAGTTTCTGCTGCACTTCTGCCCCGGGATACTGATGATGATTCTACATTAAACATCTCCATGGAAGCCAGCAAGCCTCTATTGCTTCTGTAAGCATTTCTGGCAAGCAGAGCTGCCTCCTCTGTTCCTGTGCAATGGAAGCACAGGGGTCTATCTCTTTCTTATTACATCTCATGTTTCAAAATGGAGGGCTTACTTTGCCATCAACAGAACATGCATCCCTATGTTCAGTTTAAGCCTGTTTCTTTCACATCCTGGGTGCAAGTCACTTCCAGTTGAGCCTCCATGAAAAGTCTGCTGTCAGCCTGCAAGTTCCAGAGCACTGGCAGAATTAGCACACATGGAGAAGCTGGGGTATTTGGCAGATAATTGGAGTCCTGGCTGCTCTAATATAGAATTTTGAAATCTCTTGTATCCTTTTATGTGATTTTAGAGCTGTGCTGCTGACTAAGTAATGGAAATCTGGGGGTTTGTTCTTTAAAATCTGGAATTTCTGCAATATTTTGATTCTGGAATAGGAGGGACTTTCCACATGGTGATGGTCAGCAGGAGGGAGAGTAGAAGGAAGGCAGCAGATAATTGCTGTGAAGTTTTCATTCCCACTGTTTCTGTTCTGGAGAGATAGTCAGGAAAGGGTTTTCTCTTTATTCTCCAAGTCTCTTGTCCTTTCAGCAAAAGCTTAAGGGTACCAGCATTCCGATTCTGAGGAATTTTGGGTCACTAATACCCCAGTTAGGATGCTTAAGAAGTATTTTGGATTAAAAATACTTTTTAAAATGTAAACTTAGACATGAGGGTTCTGGTCAGCAATTTGCTTTTGCACATACAGAGTGAGCTAAACCTGGTAAGTTTCAACAAGTATCCTGGACAGTGGGCAGATCATATGTGTGTTAAAGTTGTCCTTCACTGGTAGTTTGCACAGGTTTTCCTTTAGCTCAGTTGGAGCCCAACTTGCTGGAGAAAGAGTGCTGTGCATTCAGTTCTGATTTGCTGTTTTCATAAAACAGTAGTGACCACAGTAGTGGCCATCTATAGCATGTGAGAAAAGTTAGAAGAAAAAAGTCTGTGCTATAATTTGTTGACATGTTTAAAACTCATCGCTGAAATGGATTCCTCTGAGTGATGGATTAACTGTATAATGGCCACAACTCTTTCCAGAAGCCTCTTGTTTGCCACAGTGGAAGCTAAGTCCCCAAAATTTTGTTTTACATTCACCCACAGCACAGTGTGTGCAGGAGCTCCTCCGTTTCACACAGTCAAGGCACACACATTTGGTCAGTCAAGGGGACTGGCAGGTTCAGCATTCTTAATCACTTTATAATTGGATTCTTTGTTGGTCTACTTTGTGTGCATTTATCAGCAAAGTCCCAATAAAGAGAGGTCAAGCAAAGCCTCCCCGAACCTATCACTGCCCTTTCCGCAACTGAGATCTTTCCTTTAGAAGACGAGCATTTTTATTTTACAGCATCTGTGAACTAGGGTAACATTTACTTCAGATGGAATGCATTTCCATAAGACTGACAGAGAGCCCCTACAGCCTTGCTTGCCAGTGGGAGCAGGGCAAGAGGAAATGCCAAGGGCAAATCTCTCCCAGACCTGCAGCCTTGTTTCTTTTTGATGCAGTGTGTGTTTCTTTTTATTCTTCCCTTAAGCAATGAATTGAGCTCCTGCAACAGAGGAAGGA
The DNA here is from genome assembly GCA_032466535.1 of Forpus xanthops. Lineage (NCBI taxonomy): Eukaryota > Metazoa > Chordata > Aves > Psittaciformes > Psittacidae > Forpus > Forpus xanthops. The sequence continues at coordinate 49,119 of JASSUY010021588.1, read as the reverse complement.
TTGTTGACTTATAGACTACACACGTAGTGGAAAGGTTACTTTAAAGGGGAAAAAAGAAAGAGAAAATGCTCCTGAAATTGTATCTGTGCATCTAGAAGCTCTTCTACTCATGAACTCTTCTACTCATAAACAGAGGTGTTAAAAGAGAGCTCCTTTAAGGCACCTTCAGCAATCCTTCCAGATTACTTTTCTTACTGTTTTTAGCAGTAACATGAGCACAGTTGAGAACTCCACTCCTAGATCATAACCCCATTTTGTTATCAATTGTACAAATAATCTCACATGCACCCTGGTAGGAAATCTTATATCTCTTCAGGAGAGCAATTATAAGGCAAAAAAAAATTGTTTCTAGTTTACAAACATGATCACACAATAAGTTTATTTCTTGGCTGGACACAGAATAACCCCTCACTAAAGGTCTGTGCTTTGTTTGTTTGTTTGTTTGTTTGTTTTAATTTATGAAGAAGGTTCCCCCCATCATCTCTAAAAATGCTTCTGAAAAAGCAATGCGAGGATGAAGGGGTTGATCTTAATTCCTCAGTATGAATATGCACTGTCCTTCTGGCTCTGGGAAGATACCAAGTTAGAAGAGTCACAGAGAAAGTACACATCTCTGGTAATTACATCTGTGGATGAGAAAGAATATAATAAAAGCAGGGCATTAATGGACTGCGGTAGTGCTCACGGTCAAAGTACTTGAGCCTTGTATCAGTCAGAGGTCGTGAGGGCTAAAGCAAGTTCACCAGCTGTATGATCTTTCTGTGACTGGAGTTAACAGGTTTATGGGCGGGAGCTTGCTTCTGAGAACACAGACTCCCTCATAGAGTCTTCATGTATACAAGTGTAAACAGAAGTCTGGTGTCCCTCCAAGAACAGTTAGTGAAAGCCATTAATATGGACCCTATGATTCAAATACCTGTTCTTTAGGACATGCAAAAGGAGCAACACATCCCAGGTGAAATGAGTTCTTGAATGTTTCTGAAGGGTGCAGATGAACTGGGTGGGAGGGAGAGGGGAGTGCTGATGGTGTGTGCTAGCTGAAAGAGGAAACAATAAAATGAATTTTTTTAGTTAGTTCTTAACATAACTAAGGCTGCAACATTTCATACCAACCCTGACAACTTGTGTCTGACTTGATGTCCATTGAGATAGCCAGCCACAGCACTAGGTTTTCAAAATTCCAGCAAGAAATTCAAAGCTGTCCAAACAGTCCTCAAGCCGCAATGAAATACTCATACGGTCTTAATATAACTTTGTGTCCAAGACTGTATGCATACACAATCACCAATATTTATCGGTATTTAAGTTTTCCAAGATAAATTCAGTCGCTTGCTTGCAAAATTACTTCTTCTTAGAGACTGCACACCCATTGCTTTTCATATAATAAAGGTAATTTATTTCCCTGTTGCATCACTTTGAAAATGTGGCTGTGTCTGGAATGATATTCAGCCAAATGGTTTCGATATCTGGCCAAGAGTAAGTCTGTGAAGTTGGAGCAAGTAAGAGTGCAGTTCAGTGCCAGTTCTCCAAATAGCTGTATTGTAAAAGTTCCCCTAGTGTTATCTCTGTCCAGGGCAACACCTTCTGTTCAATGTCCTTGGACCTTTTAATTGTATATGATTTTGCCAGTGCTTTGTGACATGCTAAAGTTATATTGGCGTATTTCATCTGTGATTTTGCACCAGGCCATGAGGCAGTCCTTTACTTGAAATCAGTCTGTGGCTGCACAACAGTAAGCAAATTTTGCAGTATTTTTACTATATAGAGCTGTTTCTTGAAATCACCATCCATAGATACTGCAAAAAATTGACTGGACAAGGCTTTGGGAAACCTGATGTAAATTTAAAATCAGTTTAGGGCACAAAGGCTGGACCAGATGTCCTACTGAGTTTCCTTCCAATCTAAACTGTTCTGTGATCTTTCCTGAGCCAAGCATGACAGTGAGTATGATATGAAGTGGATTTAAAGAATCGACTGCCTCGATTCTTTAGAGCTAGGCTAGATGTAGCCAGGCCACCAAAAAATGTCACCTCAGCTCACTCACACAGATGTCTGTTGAGAGATGGAGTGCTATGGAGTAAGGACACTATCCTTCCTATGTGCTGATGTCAGCTCTTGGGCAAGCAGCAGTCAGCTACATTCAGTCTACTTCCTGTAGATTTCAAGGCTTCCTCACTCCCAACTCAGGTGCTAAAAAGAATAGTATTCTCCTGCTTATGATGCACCCTGAGTGCAAACAAGAAAGGCTGATCCTTGTGAAAGAAGTCTTTTACTGTAGGGCTTGTCCTGCAAAATCAATATTGCTGTCCCACCATACTGCTGATATAAGTGAATTGAGGACTGCTCTCAGAAAACCCGTCAGCAACAAGACTCCTTCCCATTTCTAAGAAGCATAGCTATGCTAAGAAACTCCAAAGTTGACTTTGATTCCTATTACTTTTTGAAGAACATTACTGGAGGAGTTCTAACTTGAGGAAATTAGACCAGCCCCCAGAAACTTTACTGCAGTTTCAACATGAGTCCAGGGCAGTGTAGACATGACAGGTATGATTCATTTCTCCAGATTCATCTTGCCTTAGCGTAGGTGTCTGAAATAGGTCAAATGAATCACAGCCTAAAATTCCTGCTTAGAAGGGAGTCTATTTGCCTTACTCAAACATATATGTCTCTGTTATGAATGATTCTCACAAGACATTTCTAACACTAGAACTACTCCATATATGTTGCTGTATCAATATATCAAGTAATCAATAATGATTATTGAAACAAGATATAATAATGATAATGAAACAAGATATGAGTATGAGATAACAATTATCGAAATAAGATACCAATGATAAGATACAAATATAATGATTATTAGAAAAAGATAATGGTAATGAAACAAGATATTTCAATGCATTCAAAATAATTGTCAATTTTTCTTAACATTTCCCAGGTGGGAATTTCATCATTTCTGGGTCCCAGAATGAAGGCAGGCATCAGGATTGCCTGCCAAATGATGTGTATGTCTCTAGTGAGCTCCAGACCTCCATCACTTAAAGGTGCCCAAAGTCTTCTTCCTCTTCTAGATCCTAAGGGTTCTCTTCTACCTTTAGACAGAAGCTGCATTTTTTATATACAGGAAAAGACAGCTATAAATATGAGAGGAAGGACTATCTGACATTCTTCTGAATCTGTTAAATTATTTCACTAATATGGCAACAGTGTCTTTTATCTTATCCAAAAAAAGGATTCATTTAGTTCCCTCACGAAAAATAGCAGATAGCTTTTTACAGTAGTCAAAGGTCCCATGCCTCCTATTAATTTCATTCATATGTCTGGCCAAATAAATTGAGTCACACTGCACTGGTCTCTCATTTAACCTTATTTTTCTAGTTTATTTCATAAAGAACATAGTCTTTGCTAACATTTTTTTTTAAAGCCAGGGGATGACAGCCAGCACACACAGAAAGTGCATCTCTCTTGAAAGCAAATAATACTATCACTTACTAGTAAGTTTTACTTCTTGCAGAGACAATCAGTAGACCACTCCTTTGTAGACTATTGTCTCTATTTATAGAAAAATTGTTCTATTTGTAGAAAATTTGTAGAAATTTTTTTTCTATTTGTTGAAAATTGTCTCTATAGCTTTGACCACAACGTAGCACTGTGCTTGCCCATCACAGCATCAAGTTTTTATGCAGTTGTCTCGGAGCTCTGAAACACATCTATACAGGAACTAGAAAAATCTGGGAATCCTGCTGAACAGATTCTATCAGAACAGAATTCCGTACCTGAAATGCCATTCTGGATGTTTGGTTTACCCAGCTTTGAAACAATCCAGAGTAAGGTTTGTTAAACACTCATGTGTTCATATACCTGCGTAACAGATACGAGGAAAATTCAGATGAGGGAAAATAACACCATAAAATAGGGTTACAAATGATTGTGTCCTAATTTTTTGTTAACTTCTGTAATAAAGGATTAAGACCTCAATGATCATCTTGTTTCAGCATTTCCAAGCACCCGACACAAAGTTTGACCAAGTTTTGAATAATTCACTCTCTGACAAGATCCCTTTAAGGTATTTCAAACTAGAGCAACAGGAAAAATCACAGTACGTAATATATGACTATTCATTTGTTCATTTATCTTTGCCACAAGCTTGAAATTTTCACTATTAAACACCTAGATAAATACCAAGAAATCACTATTCACTGTCCAAATGTGTCCCCATTAAGCAGAGTTTATGCTAATACTGTCTCAGTTAAGTAACAGCTATTCGTTATCCTCGGGCTAAATTGTTTCACTGCCAGATGTCTCATTAAAACAGCTGTTCTGAGCAACCACAACACTGCAAAAGAGGGAATACTGTATTGTCATTATGGTGGTTGTTATTATTAACAATAAGCATTTACATAAACACTTCAGATGTATGTAACTCACAATTGCTCTCTACATATTCCTGACCCTGGAAGTATGGTGTTTCAGAGACCATTTGTCAAAGTGGAAATGATTGCTAATTGGCGATAACACAACACAGCATATGGGTTTTTTATAGTACTGTTATCCTGGAGCAAGTGTTTGACCTTATCTTACACTCTTTTGGAACTTTTCCTCCACAACCTAAAGAAAAACATAATAAATTTAGAAAAGACAGCAGCATGCTCAGTAGCTAGAAAAGGTCCAGGGAGTTTTCTCTCCTTTCCCCTTTTCTTTCCTCAATTCCCTCCCTCCTGTCTTTGGCTTTCACACTCCTCTGTGCATTTATTCCCCACAGAGCCCCATAAGCTCCTCTACCACCATCACATTGCACCACAGTACTTTCTCCTTCTCCTTGCTGAAGAATCTCCATGCTGGGAAGGTTGGAAAACTATACTCCAAGCCCACTGCTTTCCTGTCTGTCTGCCTGGAGCACTGCTGAGCCTCTCCTGCCCAAAAGTGAGCCCATACCGGTTTTCCTTAAGGGTAATGCTTACAGAGCCAAGCTAGCCCTTATGACCCTCTCAAGCATTTAACAGCCAAGTTCTAACAAGGCTGTAACAAACACAAATATAACATTTCAAATGCTGAACCTTGCCAGTAAAAGAAGTTTTCCATAGCAACAGCAGAAAGTGGAAAGGCCACCTCTGCCAAATATTATGTACGTCCTCCAAAGGATGGGGACCCTACGGTTTCTAAAATAAAGTTTTACCTGCTTGTTGACACTGCAAAATAGCTCCATCTCTTCCCACAGACTCATTTCAGGGAGTTTTTCATGCATTTTTGTTAAAACTTAAAAAATACATGTGCTTATCCTGAGATAAAGTCCCACATGGGAAATATTTACACAGTTGCAGCAAGTGAAAGCCGAAAATAAAGACTTAACAAAAGAAGCATCAGGAAACCCTGGAAAGTGGTATTTCTAATGCTGCTTGCAAAATATCAGAAATTGGGAAATAAAAACGAATGTGACCGTGCATTTTCAGCCTCTCTAAAGGGTTAGAGAGTGCTTAAGCAGCTCATATCCTATGTGACAGGCTAGCAGTCAGGAGCAGGAGAAGCAGGACCACACCAGTTTGCTCCAGATCAGCATATGCGCAGTTATTCAGGCAGCTGTTGTGGGGTACCATTGGGCAAGGAGGATGTGGACCAAGGAGGAACTGTGTTTGAGCTACAATAAAAATATGGGATCAGGTTAACTCACATGGGCCAGGCAGAGGAGGAGTGGGAAGGCAAAAGGAGCTCTGCTTCACTGCATCCTGAAGTGGAGGAGAGCTGCCCTTCTTTGCATTAATGCCCAGTCTCAAATGTCAGCACCTCTGCTTCACCAGTGAAGAGGTAGATGAGTGAGCAATTGTATGCTATCCTTGCAGGCTGTGGGGCGTGATTCAGCTGTGGGTGGCAGAAGAGTTACCACGTCACCTCTAATGAACTATCGCTGTAATGAACACAGCTGCCTTCACAGAGCACTTGTTTTAGCTGTTAAATTAGGCTTGTTAGACAAACCCTAGAGAGGTTTTTCTTTTTATTTTTTTTCCTTTTTATCATCTGTGAATGTCAAAAGCTTGTTATTCTTTCAAATAGTCACAGATTTGTCTTTCTACTCTTTCGTAAAGGCATATTTTGACCGCCTGAAATGCTGTATCACAGGTAGTGTCAATGTGAATGCAAGGAACTCTCAGAGGACCATTAATCAAGATCATTAGCAAGGTGACATGTAGAGTGTTAAATACCAGTTTGGGAAAATTTAACTGTAATAACAAGTCTAACACCACGCTGGTGTTCTAGTCAGTGCAGGCGGGAGTTTATGTTGTTGAAATTAAATATGAGCAAATCAGTTCTGCTTTTTTCTCTTGAATGATGTAAGTGGGAAACCCTTCAAACCCTGCTATATTTTTGACATTTCAGATTTTTTCCTAACCTAAGCAGAAATAGGGAACTCAATCTCTTGAAAATGTTCCCCATACACAATAAGTAGTTCAACTGAGAGAGAAATGTTCCATTTTAATAATTTTTACATATCTTGAACTGATTTCGACTGCCCTGTCTTTTATGTAGCCCTGGTGTTGTGATCTTATTCCTTCACTGAAAATTTCTTAAATAATTATTGTAACTTGCAGTTTTTGTTTCAAAACCAAACAAAAAGTTATTTTCTGAGGATTTTCAGTTTAATATATTTAATAGTAAAAGCACCCACTCTCAACCAACCCTCCTTACAGCCATTAAAAATTTGCATTATTAAAATAGGACAGGGAACCCTGGAGTCAGATCCCATCTCCTTTGTGAGGAACTGTGAATACTACCTACATAAATGGTCAGCTAGAGGTAGCTGACAAGATCTAAAGGAGCTTTTAAACTAATAATTCCTCAGGTAGCTTGGAATGTAGGTGAGAGGCAGTGGGACTTTGGCATGCGGCCTGATAAATTATGGTAGGAATAGCTTGGGTCAGAGTATCTCTAAGAGATAGCATCTTCATCTTTATACACAGATTTAATCCAGAAAATCAGTGCCCATAGCACAATGAGAACACAGGAGTTGCTTGTGCATGGGCCTAATTATTTTACTTTTTCCTGAGTTACTTCACTTTTGTCCAGAGAATCCTCTGGTTGTTTGGCAGAGCTATGATTTCAGAAACAGATAAAGGGGCTGGAGAGAAAAGAATATGTGCCATGATGAGCATGACACAAGGGATGTCCAGATGTTGCTGTCAGGAGCAGGAGGTTCCTATCCAGCTGCCCACTGAGGTCTGTCTGTTCAGGTGCCTCCCAGGCACCATGATAGAGGCCTCTAGTGCTACTGATTCCATGGAGGGAGCAAACCAGAGGTGGCAAGGACTAGTTCATGAAGAAATACTATGCTTAGGATTGGCTCTGGCCAAGTGGGAGCTGCACACTGGCACTACTGCAGCATCCCATGACACACATCTGCTGAGAATTTCCTGTTTCTTCACAAAACTTATCCCACACAGGATGATATGTGGTAGTGCAAGATTAGTGCATGCACCTGATTAGCACATGGGCAGAGGCACTGCTGCTTCAGAGCTGCCACGGTGCAGAGTAGCTGAGGGGCAGGCATTCTCACAGACCTGCCACTGAGGTAAGATTCGTCTCACTTAACCTCAGAAAAACATGGGCATCTCTGGTTATTGGACAGATGCAAACATTATTCACACCTTTAATTTGGTGGACAGAATGTTCCTCTGTTGACATCCTCTGGTTCCACTGATGACAGAGTGAACTGGAAGATGTGCTTAAATTAGGTGCCTGATATTTATGTGGCTGTGTTATGAATCCTGTGCCTAACCACAACAGGAACTTTCAAAGATCCTATTAAGCATTTTCTTAAGTCTTCTGATGCCTGACAGTATTTGCACACCCAGTCCCAGATATTTCCTTAAAGAAACAAAAGATTAGTTTAACCTTCATGTTTAGGGTACTCCAAAATTAAGGTATCATGACTTATGATGAATCATGGATACTCTAGGAGATCTCAAAAGTTTCTTTATCGTCTTCACTACCTGAAAAGGAGAAACTTTCATAGAAGAGTCAGGCTTCAGGAGCTGTCATGTGGTATGCAAAAACACACCAGAAGGGCAGAATGCAATATTCCAAGGTTTGGGAGCTTTTTGTCCTTGCAAATCAAGAGACTCACATAGAAGTTAAATTATGAGATAAACATTTATTTTCTTCAGCACTGAGGAGACAAACAGACAAAATGAGAACTGCCAGAGTGGGTCAGGCAGTTCTGACATAGTCCAGCACAGAAATATATACATACTTACTCACTACTGCTGAGAAAATAGCCTGATTTATGTCTCCTTTTTGTAATCATTTTTCAGGAAAAAAAATATTCCACAGTCTTACAGTAAGTAATTCATGAGAGTATTTATCTAAAACTCCTTGTCCCCTGGCCCCATGATTACTTGCTCTTTAAAAAGTTTAAGTGGTTTTGTATACATGTAACTGTGCCTCAGCCACCTGTGACAATATAATACAGGTAATTTTCTTTGGCTGCATTACTCTATCATTACTTTGGCTCTCTCCTTAATATGTCACAGTAATGAACATGTAACAATGACTGGTAAGTTTTCTCCTGCTCTCCCCCTAGTTATTTAAAGTGAAGGGAGGGGGGAAGAGACTAATTGATATGTTCATTTCAGATTTGTAATGAGAAAGGGAAAGGAAAAATATTAAAATGGCTGTATATTTCTTAAGTTGATATGGCTTCAATCCACTATTATGCCTGGCAATGTGACTCTATGTGGCTATTTCATTGTGACTACATAAAAATTGCAAAGAAAATAAAGTGTGAAAAAACCCAGACAAGCAGCAGGAGGAAAGCATTTAATCTTGTACATAGCTAAATGGGAAAAAGAGACAAGCAAGCAACAGATGACAGATGAATGGGCCTCATTTTGGTGAGAATGATGGACTGCATTTTTGTGTCAAAACAGTGCCAAATGTCTAACTGTCATTCAGACAGTAGGAGAGGCACCACACAGCATGATTTCCAGTTCAGCTGGCACTTAGGGGTTTAATTATGAACATGGTAAATATACTGCTAGGACAATATCCTGGCTTCAGATACAGGCACCCAAAGCCAAGGTTTTTTTCTATCTCTACCTCTCCTACTGTTCTTAGTTTTCACTTTGAACTGATTCAAAACTGTACTGTGAATTTCCAGGGATGAGGGAAGCTGTCATAAATTCTGTATCACCCTTTCCCATACCTGCCAGACAGAGAACATGAATTCTCCTGTTTGCACCTTTCAGGGGTCCTGTGCTCTGACATGAGTCCTGCTCTCTGACACAAAATGGTTTGAAAAGGCAAATAAGGCTGGCTAAAGGCTAGCTTTTACTTTGGCAGGTGGATATAACCTACACAGTTCACTTGTTTCCTGCTCTTCTCTGACCATCCTTTAGTTTGAGCTCAGATGCCTTCCTTAAAACTGAAATGATACCAGGAGTGTCAGAGACTAATCATGAGAATCAAGAATTTCTGACTGGTTCGCTCTCAACCTTGATGGAAATGCAAGAATCTTTTTGTATAGCACAGCAAGAAATAATCACTTATTTATGATTACCTACTATTACAGTTTAACTAGTACTGTATGATTAGGAGTAAATGGCTTTGTTAACTATACTGCAGCATTCCTTTGGGCTATTCTTTTTGAGCTTTTAGACATTAGGAAAGTGGTGTAGCCTGCAGATTAGGCTGTTCACAGTGTGTATATACTGAAGTTACATGCATGCCCATCAGCCCCTGAATTTTGGTTCTGTGGGAAAGCTGAACAAAGAGATGAAGGAGGGGGACTTTGGTGCTCTTTGGGGCTCTGTAAATCTTTCACCCTTTGCAAAATAACTTTCAGTATTTGAGACCTCACTGGCTTCTTGGATTCAGGGCTTCTTAACAAAGGCAGCAGATCATTTTTCTATACTGATTTATTGAGACTATGTTGCTGTTGTGTCCTGGTTGATCCTGACGAGAATGGACAGGGACTATCTTTCGGTAGCTCTTTTCCTTTTTTTGATAATAAGCACCAAAGAAAGGTTCAGGAAGTTGATCATTTATGTCAATGACCTTCAGAGGTATTCCCCAGCTGTCCCTTTTGCCATCTGCATATGTGATCAGAGGGAATGTAAGATAGCAGATGTGCTGGCTCTAAAAGTACTTTTAGTTCTCATTCCAAAGACGAGCTTTCCAGAAATGAGGATTTTCCTAGGAATTTACAAAAAAAAAAAAAAAAAAAAAAGTAGTCTCTTATTCCCCTTGGCAATATTTTCCTTTCCATTTCAGTAATCAGAATTACAAAATTATCTTCCCCAGTTCATTGATTTCTTCCTTGCCAGCCTTTCAGTTTTGCTAGAGTTTGACCTATGAAATATAAAACTCAAAAACAGCATTCACTTTCTGCCCACTGTCTCATTAAACTAAACCAACCCAAACTGATTTTTCCAGTCCAAAAATATGTGGAAAAATGGAAAATTTTCATCTGGGTCTACAAGAGCCTGCAGCACATGGGGAGAAATTAAAGGGGCAAGGAAAATAGCTGTGTCTGGTATACGGCCAGGTACAGCCACCTCCTTACACAACCAACTAAATCTGCCCCTGCACTTACAACAAGTTATCCACCGTCTTCTACCCTTGTGGCTGTCCTGCCAAGCTGTTTCTGTGTGGCTGCCTTATGCCAACTTCATTGTGGTTATGAGAAGAAACAGAAGATCCCTTTTGTACTTGTGCAGTTTTCTCATAGCTTTCAGGAACAATTTGAGAAATTGTTTCTGATTTACAAAGTCCTTCCACTGTGGGCTGTGGTCTCCCTTCCTAAGGCTGTTTTTGTTCATTAGAGCAATTGAAAAAAAAAGCTTGGTGTTTCCCACATATAGTCTCCCAATTGAAGATTTGGCTATTTTGGCTTCATGTTACTTTTCCTTGATGCTCTTAAACCCTGGAATTTGCTTCTGTGCTAGTCTACTAGAAGCAAAATACATTGACACAGCATGCAGCAATCACTGAGAGTCACAGGTAAACGCACTTTTTATTGCCCTTCTGTTTGTGTTTGCGGTTGAAGATGTAGGGACAAGAAAAGACATCAAATACTTGCCAAATAAATGATAAATTATTTAGCAATAGCAGAGATGAGCTGAACCAGGATAAACTGATCTCACAAGAGCTAATTGGAGCTGATATTTTTAAGAGGAGTAAGCAACTGCTTGTGACTCCAAGTAATGCAAAGATCTAGAGATCTGACCAGGGTAAGGTAAATGTAGGTAAAAGTCTTCTAATATCTGGGGAGAGAGTAAAGCAGGGAGGTTCAGCTCTGCTGTCATTTACCCTGGGCTTCCTCTTAGGACGTTTGCCTGTTCTGTATCCAGAAACACTGCTGTCAATCTCCACTATTGGCTATGTAGCTGGGTAGGATTTCATGATGTATTCCCTTGGTTACAAATTATTCCTTCTATATACAGTATATGATAAGACAGAGAGAGAGAAAGAGGCCTGTATGCCTTTAATGGACTATGCTTTATTACTGAACTGCATTATTCAAGCTTTCCAGAGGGAATATGCTATTTCAGTAAGTTCACAACCAATGGTTTCTCTTTATTTGTCAGTTGTTTTCCTGCCATGTGATACTAAAAGGTTACAAGGGTTGCAGAGGTGTCAGCAGCCAAGGAAATAAATATTCTGATAAAATGACTTATTAGGTTGCAGTAACAAAAACTGTCTAAATTCCCTGCTAACAAAACCGAGTCATGATAAATTACATCCCTGTATTTGAAAACACACCCAATTCCCTAATAATAACCTCTCAAGACAGATCTGCAGCACTGGCTAAGTTTCAGTTTATGGGAGACTCGTGCTATGTCCATTTGAAGAATTGATGATGCTGTGTAGCTGTTTCAAATCCAATTTGTCCCACACACTGTGAGATAAAGATTTTCACTTGTGTTGAGCGCCAACCCAGAGTGTGCTGAACTTCGGCTGCTCTTTCACAAAGTGAGAGCTGAGGAGAAAAGGGGTATAGAGATTTGTCTGATGGGAACACAGTGGAGATGCAGAAACTTGAATGCTGCAGAAGCACTGAGTGCACATTTTGGTAAGTCCCACGTTAAAGGAAATCATAAGTGTACATACTATCCTTTGGGAAATGCTAATGGTTTAGAACTTCAGGAAATCCTCAGCTAGAATACATTACTAAGACTACAAAGAACATTACATGTGCAAGTGAGCTCCTAGCATACTATTGCTAGAGTTTCCCAAAGGATAAAGGTAATCTTTCAGTACATGAAAACTACTTTAGCAGGGTTTCAACCCTCTCTTTGGTAGCTTAAACAGAACAACTTAGGCCAAGATATTCAATTGTGCCTGTGGCTTTTGGTTATCACAGAATGGCTGGATTAGAAATGACCTCCAGATGTCATCTTGTCTAGTGACCCCCTTACTCAAGCAGTGCCACTGACAGCAAGTTCCCTAGGACCATACCCAGATGACTTCATGGATATTTCCAAGGATGGAGATTCCACAAGCACCCTGGTCAACCTATATCAGTTCTCAGTCACCCTCCCAGTAAAAAGTGTTCTCTGTTGTTCAGAGGGACCCTTCCATACTTCTGTTCCCATTGCACCTTGTTCTGTCACTGGGTACCAGTGAAAAGAGCCTGTCTCTGTCTTCTTTGCACCCTCCCTTCAGGAAATTATACACATTGATGAGATTCCCCCCCTTGAGTTTTCTCCAGACTGAATAGTCTGAACTCTCTCAGCCTTTCTTTGTATGTGGGGTGCTCCAGCCCTTTAATCATCTTAGTGAACTTCAAGAGACAATACGTCCATGTCCCAGAACTGGATCCAGCAGTTCAGGTGTATCCTCAACAGCGCTGAGTAGAAGGATCACCTCCCTTGACCTTCTGACAACATTCCTCCTAATGCAGACCAGGCTACCATTGACCTTCTTTGCTGCACGGATGCATTATTGCTTATGTTCAACTTGATGTCCATCAGGACCTCCAGGTCCTTTTCTACCACACTGCTTTCCAGCCAGGCCATCCCCAGAAGTTATTGGTGCCTTGGGCCCCTTGTAGAAATTCATGAGGCTTCTGCCAGACCATTTTTCTAGACTGATAAGATCTCTCTGGAGGGCAGCACAGCTCCCTGGTTTATCAGCCATATTTGCCAGTTTTGTGCCACCTGCAGACTTGCTGAGGGTACATTCTGCCCCATCATCCAGATCGTTAAAGGAGATGCAAAACAGGATCAGCCCCAGTATTGATTCCTGGAGACACCAAGGGTTACTGGCTTCCAGCACAACTTTGTGCCACTGATTAGCACACTCTGCACTCAGCCATTCAGTCAGCTTTCAGTACACCTCACTATCTGATCATCCAGCCTATACTTCCATTGTCTTATCTAAGAGGATCTTATGAGAGACAGTTTTGAAAGCCTTGCTGAAGTCTAGGTAGACAATGCCCATTACTCTTCCCTTAGCTACCAAGACAGTTGTTTCACCCTAGAAGTTTACCTGGCTGGTCAGGTATCAGGTTGAGTACCTTCTGAATATGAAACTAGAAATGAGTTAAGTAGAACAGATTTGCAGAGAGCATCTGCTTAACACTTCCAGCAAGTGAGTCTTTTATAGGAATCTAAGACTGTGCATTTAAACTACATAGTTTCAATTTTATCTCAAATGAAGTTGGAAGCAAATAGCAACTCAAGATGCATGTCTGATTACAGCAGGCAACATCTTTACTTTTATGTCTGATTATGAGGGGGAAAAAAAGAGCTGTTTGAGAAAAAAATCCCTCAAATTATAGTTTTCTTTATCAGCACAGGTCTGAAAATTATGCTTTTCTGTGTGCTATTAATTGCTGATTCTTAAGTGCTAGAGATCTATTTCACCTCTACATGAAGTCTGATTTAATTATTTAGCATTCCATTAAGGCCTGGTTCCAGCTCCTCCATGAGTCATTGGAAATATTCCCTTGATCATAGCATGTAGATACCTCTCAGCTCTGCTCAGGCTGAATACTCAGCCTCTGGAAGGAAGAATTACTGCCTTTTGCACATCACCTAAGCTCTCCCAGCCACCCCCAGTAAGTCAAAGAATTGCAAGAAGCAATTGGTCCAGTGAGGAAAGCAGGGAAGATAGACCCACAGGAGGGGAATCTCTCTGACTGTTACGGTGATATTTTAAGTATCCTTTTAACTGAGTAACACTATAGGCTGCAATAACCTGGGTTTTTGGTAACATCTATCCTTCAGCCACATCAGTGGTCTCGTATATACAACAAACCCTTTAACCACCTGCCAGCAACGCTGAGAAGGACTGTGAAGAATACTCAAGCTTCTGTTTATACTTCCATATGATCTACTCCAGGTGAAACTCCTTTCGACATGGGGAGTGTCTACTATGTCCCAAGACTGTAAAGAGATCAGATCAGCACTGTGATTCCCCTGTATTCAGAGCCCTGCTGCTGACCCTGAAAGACTGTTGGGACTGAGTGATATTTCCTCTAAGAAAAAAGCAGGATAAAAAATGGATGGGCTTCAAAGTTTAAAGTGAAACATGAAACTTACTTAAATCTTCAAAGAGATCTTCAATGTGTGGCTGCCACCTTACCTAGAACTGCAAGATGAACCAGTAGGGCACAAATACAAGGGAGGAGACTATAGGAGATGGCAAAGTTCATTTTATACACACCAAAGAAGGCCCAGAGATGACACTCTTTTAGACCAGTGTGATAATGTCTACATGCATATTGAATTATCTGTACAATGAAGTGTAGATTTATAGGCACAAATTCATGGTCTTTTGAAATGAAAAGTGGAAGGTTTTTAGAACTGGCAGCATGTCATTGTACAGAGTTTCTACAAATTTGGTTGATAACATATAAGATACAGTAAGTGCTACCTTTTCTGCATGTGTGATTTGGGTACTGAAAAGTCAGTCCTGAACCAAAAAACACTTCAATACATCTAAAAATTTAAGTAGCTGCTTAATATATCTATTCTGAAAAACACTTAATTGTGCACTTACTTACATTTATGAACATTTTTAAGTCCTATTGATTTCAAAATGGAATTCAAACACACACCTAAATGCTTCACTGATTTGCGATATGGAGGAACAAAAGAATTGCATAGTGGAACAGATTAAAGGATCATCTAATAAGGTATCCAATACCCATCTATGCCAAATAATGCGTTTTACTTTTTAGTGCTATGCCATGAAGAAATTTCTTTCTGGCCTCAGCAGGTAACCATGCCCTGAAGCATGAGGATTGATAGCCCTTGTAATTGTATTTAGCTAGTGTCCTTGCAGATGTTCTTTTTATTTATATAAATGCTGAATCATTTCTTGAACCTGGAGAGCCATCCCTCTCAATCTCTGGAGCAGTGAATATCATGGTTTAATTATACCTTTTGTAAACAACATTATGTTTCATCCACTCACCATGTGTTGCTTTGTAATTTCATTCCATGGCTGCCACTTTTTATTTTATTACCAAAAAGGCTGACTAGCAGTACTTTCTCGGCCTTCCTTTTCTTATTTGTAACTCCCTATGCCTTTATCATTGCTGTCTTTAGTTCTCAAA
Organism: Forpus xanthops; assembly: GCA_032466535.1. Taxonomy (NCBI): domain Eukaryota; kingdom Metazoa; phylum Chordata; class Aves; order Psittaciformes; family Psittacidae; genus Forpus; species Forpus xanthops. Next base: position 33,566 of record JASSUY010021588.1, on the reverse strand, counting down.
TTATCATTTTCTTTCTTCTGAAGTGTCCTAAAGTGAACTACCTCAAAATCTCAGCTTTGGCATAAGCTCTAGATCAGGAGCGATACATGTAGGAGCAGACCAAGAGTTTGGCAGCACCCCAGGCTATGTATATACTGTCAGCTAAGCCGTGACCCCTGCTCTCTTCCCAGACCAGCATTGCTCATCATCCACATCTGCATGAACAGCCTGACACCACAGTCTACAGAGAAGAAGCCTCAGGCATGCTCAGCGTCTTAGTGCGTGCCCAGAATCAGAAGATTTAAGTGCATGAAGTGTGGTTCAGGCCCATCAACAGCTCTTCTGCTCCTAAACGCAGAATTGATCCTTTGAGCTCATATGAAACCTTAGCTAAAAGCCATTGTCATAGACAGAAAGCAAATGGCTGAAGTGGTGCATTGTGTTCATGGCTTGCTCCTTTATCTTGCTATACACAACCTCAGGAAGTCATCACCTGGTTGCTGCTTCTAGCAAGGGAGTAGCCAGAGGCAATCATTTCTGTACAATAGCACCTTCTGCAACAGGCTCAGAACACCTGTACATTGTATGACAGGAAGCAATATAATTTGTCTATACTTCTATCTTCCTTGCATGGGGAGGGAAATAACAGCCCTTTCTTGTCAGTTATTCTTCACTGTGTTGCTGTGAGCAGAGTAATAAAAGGGCACCGTATCTTTCATTTCTTCTCAAGTGTGGAGAATGACCATGTCTTCTTCACCTCAGGCTGATTTCTGATATTCTGTCATACCTGTTATTGCACATGTTGGCTCACTAAAATCAGTGGAGACCTCACTTTGTGGAGACATCTAAAGTTCTCTGTGAGAGGTTATCTGAATCTGGCACCACATGCAATCATTGTGCAATGAAGGTGCAAAATGGCAGGAGAGCAACTCTTGCAATGCTTAAAAGGCAACATGAGGCATTTCTGGTTCTTCATTCACTTCCTGTAGTTTTTTAAACAGTAGATGATCTGTAAAACAAGACTGTCCTTCTTGATACTAGTATTGTGATTCCTATAGGTCTTAGTGGAAAAACTGGGGCACAAAAATACTGACAGCCTGGAGAACCTGGTTGGAAAAGACTGCAGTGATGGAGAGAGCAGCTTGCATGCAAAAAGAAGAGACAAGCTAATGCCACTTGGGGAGAAATAAAGTCAGAGCAGGGATTGCTAATGAAGTCTGGTTGAGGATGCTAGATTCAAGGGCAGCCTTTTCAATCTGAAGGGGAGATATCCTTGAGAATTAGCTCGACAAACACAAGAAAGAGTTGGGCTGAGACACTGGGAAACAGACAAGATTCAGGGGGAAAACAGCAAGATTCAAGCACAAAATGGGTAGGAAAAGCAAAAAAGAGAAAGTGAAGATGTCAACAGGGATACCAGTTTACAGGTCAATCCACAGGGAAGAAACTATTCAGAAAGGAGAAAGGAAAAGCTTTCAAAAGGGGAAATAAGTGCCTTCTTTCTGCTATGTCCAATATGACCAAATTAAATAATCTTAAACATTTCTAATCCTCCTTTCAATGGAAACTCTCCAAGACTTCCCTGGCCTCTGCAGGCAATCACTTTAGGCTCTGAAGCACAAGATATGATTACCATTATAATTATCTTAGCTTGTATAGACACTAATGTTACTAATGGTCATAAAATTATCCAGTGTGAGATCTTTTTCCCCTTCCTTTTAGCCAGCCTTTGCATTAGTATCCTTAACTTCCTAGGGCTGTGAATTTCTGAAGGAGAGAACATGCTGCAGAAGTCGGTCTGCTCCTTGGAATTGTTCTAAATGTGCAGCCATTTACAATCCCCAGCCCATAGCTTCCCTCGGGTTTCTAAAGGACTTCTAATAATGAAAAGTGAATTGGGAAATGAACTATTGTTATGGTGAATTTTATCAGATAGCTATATGGAAATTGGCGGATTATTTATACACACTGTAATTGTAACACGATTCACTAAATACATTTGAAAGCTAAATGTACTGCTTATTAATTTACATTTTAAGGGTCCCCTTGTTCCTGCATTATGTGACAATATGAAAAGCACAGACTGATTAATTTTCACTATTTCTCATATAATTATGAATACCTCAATCAAGTAGTCTTCTACTTCTTTTTTTCTTTCAGGCAAAAATACAATAGGGCAGTTTAAATTTTCAGGTTTTACTTTTGACAAGTAGATAAGATTGCCTCATTATCTGCAATATTGCCCTGTACTTCCCTAAATTGTTACTAGAACTATCAACATGCTATTTAACTACACAGGCTTGATTTGCTACTGAAGGCATCCAAATAGGTTTAATGGCCACTTATGCCTGTGCAGGGTAATTACTGCAATGCCACCTCAATCCTCACTTCACTCTGCAAGTCTTTGATTCAACAAGATATGCAGCCTTGTGCCTAATTTGGGAAACAGCCTAACTGAAGCCATGGAATTTATTTTGACCAGTGATAAGCTTTAACTCTGCTCTGGAAAGAGGCTTAAATGACTCCACAAAAATGACAGGCAAGCTTTTGGTGGGGGCAGTTCTTTAGGGTAGGAACTGTCTGTTAGCCTGTGCTCCAATCACTGGGGTGCAGCTAGTGCAGCTGATACCACCACAAATATGCTCTAACAGGAATAGTAAAGGTCTGTTTCACCTGCATTTGTACCCCTGCTCATATGCATGCCCCCCTAACTTCCTGCCTTCCTAATTACTATACAATGTCATTGCTTGTAGGACTCCCCATAGCCTGCCCACCACTTTGACTACATCATGGGATGCACATGCTCTTCCCATGCCCCTAGTTTGCCAGCTAGGCAGAAGGAAGATGCTCTGCAGCTGACCTGCATGGGCAGGCTGAGCAAACCAGGTAACTGTACAGCTCACTGAAACCTTTCCTTCTGTGATTGTTTTGGATCCCTCCAGCTCTTACAAAGCAAATAGCTGTTTCCTATCTCTGAAACATCTTTAAATGTTAAATTGAATTTAAGGTGAAATTAGGTGATGACTTAAAACTATGCAGGAAAGGAGGTGAGGAATCATAGAATCATCTAGGTTGGAAAAGACCTTTAAGATCACCATATCCAACCTTTATATCAGGACTGCCAAGTCTGTGTCTAAACCATGTCACTGAGGGCTTCATCTACATGGTTTTGAATGCTTCAAGGGACAGTGAATCCACTGTTCCCTGGGCAGCCTGTTCTGATGCCTGTGCACTCTCTCTGTGAAGATTTTTTTTCCTAATATCCAATCTAAACAGCAGCTTAAGGCCATTTCCTCTTGTCCTGTCACTTCATCAGACTTGTGCTCTGGGAAGCAGCAGAGGATAATTTTATAAGGCTTGTTTCCTTAGGAAATGAGAATAATAAATAAATAATTTGAAGTGAGGCTGCAGGTCTCTGATTATATGACCAAGATTAATTTCCTCCCCCTCCTCCCATAATAGCACTCATAATGCCTTTGATCTGGGCTTCCTAAATGTCTAGAAGTATTTCATAAACCTGTCTATCATAAGAAATCAAAAGATGGTTAACCTGGCAACTCTTGTATTTTTCTGTGCTATTTCCATCCAAGTTCCTGTAGCAAAGAAGTTCAGTTCTGGGAAAGGCAAATAAACAGCGCATGTGCTGCCCAGCAGGCAGGAGAGATCAGTGGTCTTTCACAATCCTGTGATTCATACTGCAGGTTATGAATCCCACATGCTGGATCAACAGTCCCCCCTCCTTTCTCAGCAGAGACTTATCCCCTTTGGTCCATATAGGCCCTCCGTCATGGTAATGAGAAAATGTTATTCCTCTCATGATACAGCAGATTACTGCTGAAGGAACTAAACCACAGGTTAGAGAATGCTCTTGGTAAGAATGGGCCAAACTGGGGAACCGGCTGTGATATCCTGCAAGGGAGATGGAACCTCTAGCATGGCATCTGCTTTTGGCATTGTCCTGTTTCAGTCACTCCTTCAAATGTCCGTGTGGACAGAGGAGGCCAGTTTCCACCATGATCTTCATTAAAGTTGAAACTCCAACTGTAAAAGCTAGGCTACAGAGGGTTAAAGCTATAGCACTAGCTACCTGAACCTGTTAAGTAGGTCTTTGCTGCTCTTCTCAGTTTCCCTAATGCTTTCAGAAGACAGGTTGTGTGTGTGTGTGGAAGAGAGATGGACACCTTGAGCTGAGCCCTTCTCTGCTGCTGACACCACAGTTCTACCACAGCAAGATGCTGCCCTGGCAGGAGCTGCCAGTATTATAGCAAAGCACCATCCGTCAGGTGCAGCATTAAGCTGCTCACTATGGAAGCCAAGTCTATTAAAATGCGCTCCATCTCAGGGACATAGTGAGAGATGCATTGACCAGTCTTAACATGAAGAGCAGTAGACTTACTGCACTCAGCATTTCCACCTGAAAACAAGCTTGCTATATTATTCCTTTGCACACTCCTTAGCTTGCATTCACAGGCCTCCCAGGCTGATGTGTTTACTGTATCTCCTGGCTGCATCCTCAGTCATTTTTTCCTCTTGTTACAAAAGAAATAAAAGTTTTCCAAACTGATGAATAATTCTGATTAACTACAAATGACTGGATCGCAGAGTTGTCCCTGTGGTGCAATTATCCACTTCCCCTTCATTGTTACAGAAGAGCATCTCTTTATATTTTTGTCAGACAATGATACTGCAGTAATTTAGTGCTCTGCAGGCAAATACCATGGCTCTGCCTCATCCACCTCTACCCAGCCTGCCCTAGTGGCACATCTCACAGCTGGGACCACCGAGTAAAGCATTATAAGGATTTTCCCCACATTGTTTGGTGGACAAATCAGGAAACCAGACCTTCAATTAACCCAGGGAACCAATCCTTTAATCTACTGGGTCTCCTAAAGCCCAGGATATGTACTTATAGGCACAGTAGCTAAGTTTCAGCACTTACATTTTTAACAATGCTACTGTGTGGAGTGGTACTGTTCACAGCTCTCACTGTGTGGTCAGCAGCTCTCTAGCAAGCCAAAGATTTTATGAGCACTAGATAACCACAGCCTGCCTTCCAGTCTCATCAGAGGCTGATTGCCTTTTTAACCACATAAAGGCAGTAGTGCTGGCTCCTCCATCTTCTCTTATTAGCTGATAACAAATCTACTAGAGAAAGCTGTCACTGATGCCTCTGCTGTTGTGAAAGCTTCATTTGAGAAACAACTTATCTTCATGCACACTTAAATCCTTCTTTTTCTTTTCTTGTCTTTCACAGGAGGTGGGTACAGAAATCAATGGAGCTCAGGGCAAGCACTTTCCAAGCTAGTATCTGATTTGGAAGTTACAGGAGAGAGCTGGGAACAGCTGAGAAGCTGGCCACTCAGCCTGGGAATTAAGCTGGCACATCTCACTATCCTGTTGCACAGAACTGAGCTGGTGTGAGTATGGTTCTTGTATCTGTCTACAGATATAGGAACTGTATCTCTGTGAGATGGGAGTGTCTTGGGCCATTATAAGAACACAGAAATGGTGTCGCAGAGCCATATTTCAAGCAACATGAGGGTTTTTTTTGTTTGTTTGTATAGTATGTGGTTCTGCAAGCACATTACTAGAGGAGGTATGTTTACACTGCTGATTCTGGTGTTCTGGTGGTGTTGAGTAGAGGCATTGGTGACCATTACTAGGGTAACTAGCTTGTGTGACACAAAAGTCTAGCTATAGAAAAAAAGGAGTTTAGAACATGCTTATTTACCCTGTTTCTTGTAGCAGAGATCTCAGGACCTTACCTGGCAGATGCCAGTGCTCTGTGCTCTCAAACACAAAAGGGATTTAATAGCTACCTCTTACAACAACATGTGTATTTCTTGAAGGTTTAGCGGGAGTTCTACCCATGTCCATTGCACATCCTGCCTGTATCTTCAAGCTTTGGTGATACGGGTTTCATTTGTTATCAAGCTGGGCGTGCGAGCTTATGCTGTTACAGCTGTAAGGCTACATTATGTCTTCCCTCCACTGGGCTTGAACTTACATTCTGCATCTTCATTTTTTGACACAATTTCTTACAAAATGGAATAGGTCTAACAGGATTCATGGGGGAAGATTCACCACAATGCTTCAGTGAAAAGGACATTCCTAAAGGAAATGAATTTCAGGGGTGTTCTCCATCTTCTCAGTCAGGATGTTCAGCCCTGCCCTTACCTCTAGGCTACAGAGAATTGAGGAATTATACTCCCTCATAGCCTCTTGTGGATTGCTTCCTTTATAAGAAAATATATATAAATATTCACTGGGAAAGAATAACTGTTGTGGAAGTCAGGAACAACTGGAGTTTCAGTTTCTGCTTCAGTGAGCTTTTACACAAATCTCAGGTAAGAAAGAGGAAAACAAAACACAGTATAAGCCTGAAAAGCATGAGAACAGCTTATATTTAGGAGCAATAAATCACAGCCTCTGTAGGGGTCATTAGTTCAGTCTCATGCCCTACATATATGCCCATGTGTCATCTTTACCACATTTCCTTTCCTCCACCTCTGCTGAACCAGGCAGAGATGAAAGCATGGAGCTCTCCTTTGGCAAGTAATGTCTTGTCTCAGCAGCATTCTCCTTGAATCCCTCTCATCCCCACTGGTACCTGATGCTTTATCAGGGCCCTTGCACAAGGTATGGAGGAGATCCTTCTCATCCAGTTTCACTCACCAGTTTTACTGAGGGTGGCTTCCCAAAAGCCACATCAGGGATCTCCACATTCAAGGGCTTTACAAATGAAGCTCTTTTTCACAGACCTGTACTGGGAAAAGAGATGGAGAACTGAAAAACTAATCCAAGGCAAATTCAACTGAAAAAGCCTGCGAGGACACAAAGGAGAAGTGAAGTGACTGTTTTGGTGTCCAGTTCAGGGTATACATACCTGAAGTGCTCTCAGAGATGGCAGTCCTAGTCTTTCCCAGCTTTTTCAGATTTCTTTGTGCTTAACTACATGTGTGTGTGCTTTGTCATAAACCCCAGGATTAATTTCAGTAAAGGCAGTCACAGAGCCAGAATTTAGTGTTTAACTTCTTTTATTCTCCCAAAGAAAATGGTTGGAGTTACCTTGGGGCTTTAATTAAGAACCCTAATTAAAAGGTTTTATGCAAATTCAGGAGGAGGAGAGATTCTTTCCCTTCCCAACAAATGCTTATTCAAGCTCATAATTTTGGGAAATGTAAATCTTTAAAATTTTTTTGTTCTTTATGCATTTTTAGTATATTTTAGCAAGAATTCTTTTGTTTAATTAGTCAAAAAAGTAGGCCATGTTTCTTCTTAAAAATCCCACAGACCCCAAATTAACTGGAGTGTTGCAGGAGGTTAAATTTAATACCATCCTTCTGACTTGCATCAGCTGGCAATGGAGCTATTTTTTGCTGTACATTTTCCTTTTTTCCAAGGTCATTATTATTTGTTTTTTTAAGGTAGGAGGATCTATCCATCCTACCTAATTCTGAGCTAGGGCTCCATTGTGCTAAGTGTTGTACAAACACAAAAGAAAACCACAATTCTTACCCTGAGTGTGCAGGGTTGTAAGACAGCAATGAAGATCTCAGTAACAATGGCTGGAGCACACACAGCAGCTGCAGTGCCAGAGTCAAGGAATTTGGGGGTGTCACAGCACTGATGGCCTTAATGTGATTTTGGAGGAAAATAATACAAAGGTAACTGTAGACTTAAATGTGAACCTATTGAAAGTTGAAGGTGCTGCGCAGGGAAAAGTGCAAAGGTATTTATCAGAAATGGTAACATTGTCAGGAAAACCCAGTGTCACTGAAAGAACAGAGATAGTTACCGTGCTGCCCTTTTGGCTTTAACTTTAAGAACATAAATTCTGATAAATTCTATAAAGCTTGTAAAATAAGCAAAGCCTAAGGAAAAAAAAAAAAAAAACAGACCCCTAGCTAATGCTGAACATCTTGTACTGTGTTCTGAGTTACTATACAAGCTCTTCCCAGCTCCAGGGTTTTTAACAGAGCTGCCTGATTAAAATATAACATACTGAGATATTTTTTTGAAGGCATTGAAATAAAGGTCAGTGGACATATTCTCATGTATGCGATTTAGAAAACAAAGTCTTCTTTTTGAAAGATACTTAGGTGCAGAATATTATTGGCATTTACCATCTTATTCCAGGCAAAACATTGGAGATAAAATACCTCTCATCTTGGAGGATCTGGGCCAAAAAGGTCTTGTATTCTTTCAAAGTCCTTTAGTTTTCGGACTTTAGGTCCCAAGTAGTTTTGTAATTAAGCCTTATGTGCTTCAGTTATTGTTGAAAAACCTGAAAACCTTTAGAAATTTGAACCTTGGGAAATGAATGTCTTTTGACATTGAATGAGACTGGAGACCTACAGGTCACACTCATTGAGATTGGAGCAAGTCAAGTGCCTCATTTCTGCAAAGGACCTCAGGACCATCTGTCCAAGGAAGACATTTTCAAAGGCACAGAGAGCTCTAAGGCTGTCGGTGTTGTTTGATATGGGTTAGGAGGTGATTTTTCAAAGGAAACGTATCAAGGAGGAACTTCGCTTTCACAAAGGAGAGAGGGGCTTCCAAATCACATACAACCATGTCTTCACACTTCAGTCTGTTGTTAAGGAAGACTGGAAGACTTTTAACTGTGAATTTTCTTAGCCTTTCAGTAAAGTTGCAGGAGTGGGAAAGTCCTCTTCAAACCTCTTGGAGAACAGGATAATTCTATGAAAACTTGCAGTGAAACAGACCTATTGCAATGCTCTACAATTCTTACTGTTAGGACTTTATCTGATGCCATCTTGCTCTAAGTTTTTCCCTATTGTTTCTCACCATACTCCCCCATGAAGATGGACAAAACTTAATTCCTTTCTTTGCCGCAGTTTTATATATAACTGGAGACAGTTATGTTTTTTTCTCAACCCTCTCTTCTTTACAATTAGTAAATGAAATTCAACACAATCTTTCAATCTGTTCTTGAAAAAATCTAATTGCTCATCTTTGACTCAAATGATAGGCTCAAATCAGTTATAACTGGTGTTGAAGATGGATATCCTCTGCACTGGCTTGGGTTAACAAAAATATCCCTAAAAAAAATGCAGTGGAAAAATTGAAGCACAGACTGGAGTGAGGCTCAATGGCTTAAGTGAAACAGCATCTATCCTTCAGGCTCTTAGACACAGGCCACTGGCTGGTCTCCATGCCCAACTGAGCAGCAACACTTCTGCTACACTTGCAAGTAGGACAAACCTGTGACACCTAATATTTACGTAAAGTGAACAAAGATAAATGTAAAATTGATTTTTTTTTTTTTTTTTGTTTTCTGAGAATGCAGAAGCACAGGAGCTTGCATCCAGTTTTCTCAGAAGTGACCAGGGGACCTTGCTGACTTTAAAGATGGAGTGTCTGATGTCTGTGAGTATCATTATTAGACTTTTTGTGCCAAGAGGGGGGGAACTGACTCAAATCAGCTTTCACCATGCAAGGTAAATGCAGAATGTGCTGTTTGCAAACCTTCAGGGAGGGTTTTGGTGATGATCTCTGCACTGCAAACTCATTGTGCTCAGTACGTTAAGTTAAGGATGAATGACTCAACTGATATTAATGAATGTGGGCTGGATGACTTGGTCACCAATACCCCAGCAATTCTGAGGTTTAGACAATGTAACTGAATTCTGCCCTCTGACTAACCAGGGAGCATACTTGAATGCAGTGTCGAAGAGATATGCTAGCTTTAAACCTGGGCTGGCTGAACAACTAAGTAGAGAAAAATATTCATCATTTCCAGAAAGACTTGGAGTAGAAATAGGAGAATTAATATATTGTGTGAAATATATATCCCTAGTTTCTAAAGCATGTATATGCTTTAACTGAGAAAAAATATTATGTGCTTATAGTTCTTGTGAACAGGGAACATTATTTTTAAATGCCTTGTCTTAAACTCTTCTTTTGGCTAATAAATGCATAATCCTTATGTAAAGTGTTATAATACAAAAATGTATTTATCATCAGTGGGGAGGCTGTTTGCATTGAGAATATCATTAGTGCTACTAAGCTGCCATTCAGTGATGGTTATCATATCTAAACAAAGTCTATGGTCCTGGAGATTTTCTAAAAGCGCTATTAGAATTTGCCACCTAGGGTGGTACACAGAACTGTGGCTCTGGAGGTTGGCTCACTGACAACTCTAAGGGAAGTGCAAGGATTATTTTGTGGGCTTGGCAAACTATCCTTTTGTTTATACAGCTCAGAAGGATGTTTGCTTTCTTCACAGCAGCAGGATACTATAGATTCATGTCCAGTTTGTGATCTGCTGCAACTCCAAGTGCATTTCCTACAGAGCTGTTGTATTTCTCTGTTCTGTATTCATTCATACTGCATGCATGGCCGTCTATTTCCATGTGGCTTTCTCTCTCATATATTCCTCTTGTTGATTTGTGGTTTTGCCTCCCATTTTGGAATACATTCACATGCTCCCATCAACTATGTCAACATCTTTTCTATGGTGACTCCCTCTGCACAGGGCTGATGCAATTCATGAATCTATTGGAAACCGTGTCTTCTTAGAAAAATCTTCAGCATGATGCTACAAAGCACTGTGGAGTTCTCAGGTGTCCTCACACTGTTTTCTTCCTCCTGCCCGGAAATATGCCTGTCTTATTTGGCAGGGAGGGGGATCAGCAGAGAACAGATCTCTTCCTTTGTTGCCAGAACGGGACTAACCTGATCCTTCGGGAAGTCCACAGAAAAGGCTGTAGAGTGGAGGAGTCAGAAAAGTGTCTAGTTTTGGGTGTGATGTAGGCAAGGAGTGAGGCACGTGGTGGTTTCCAGACACGGACAATCATGGCTGTTGCCTATGGCTCCTCTGTTTCACCCATTCTAGAGATGTGCAAATCTAGTCTGGCCATTTGTGTTGCCATAAAGGAATGACTAAGAGTTTGCGTTGTAACATGAAGCAACCCACTATAGGGTCACTAAGCCACTGCTCCTAACTCCTTCCAGCCAGGTAAACTAAGCATGTTTCTCCATGGCTTTCTGACTCATCTCATTGTCTTCTGCCTCAGGCTCAGTTCCTTTTCAGAAACAGTCTGATTTTGGCACATATCATGTCATTCATCCATGAACTGAAAAAGAAAAAGCAATTTTGTCTCCCATTTTCCAAAACCAGGGCCTGGGGTAAAGGTAATGCTGACAGGGACAGGGAGATGATGGGGAAGTCTCATGGGATATGGTCTCATCCTGCAAGCTGGGCTCTCAAGGTGGGAGAGCATCATGCCTTGAGCTGCCTCTTCTCTGGGAATGAAGGTGTCTGCACGCTGGGTGGGGGGACATGGTGGTCCTCTCTGTGCCATGTAATAGGAGAGAGCACATGGACTTGGGAGAAAGTTTCTTCTGCTTAGATGCACCTGATGCCTACATTTGTAACCCCTTTGGATTTCAGAGCCAGTTTAACCTGCCTGAATGTGCCCTGACAGTTTTGTGACTTACATGCCCACTAGCCTAAGCATCTGTTACCAAAGGAAAAAGGAGAGCACGAGGAGGTAGAAAAATCCACACAAAAAAAACAACAGCCCCCCAGCCTTAAATTCATCTGAGAAGCACCGGCAAGGATTTGAAGCCTCTTGCCCTCTCTGTCCATGATATCCAAGCTGTTTCCTTGTCTTTCAATTCACTTATCCACAGTTTCTCAGGCTCAGAAGATATTTCTGAGGAAAGTATAGAAAATTACACTGTCAAATTGTGTAGCATAAAGAAAAAATCTCAGGAGGACAAGTACCCAAGCCTCTTGACATAGTGCTGAGATAGAAAGAGGTTATAAATAAAGAAACTGGAGCTACATGGGGATGGTGGTATATTTAGAATGCTGTCCTGTGCTTCATGTAAAGGGACCATATTCCTGGCACTGAGGAGGATTGTCAGCTGCTGATATACCTCTTTGCTAAGTATGTTATTGCTTCCAAGAAGACAAACAACACTGCGAGCACTCACTCACTGCCGTGTTACTATCCACACAGCATGTGGATCTGAGACTGCGTGAGCAGCAGGTTACAGGTTCACCATTGGTACCAAAACCACCTGCATTTTTTTACAAACTAAGATTTTATATTAGATCAAGCTGAAGATTACATTTGGGAGTTACACCTGTCTCCTTTTTGGGAAAAAAATGTAAAGCATTTTCAAAAAAAAAACTATTTTTGAACAAATAAAAATCAGAGGTTTGATTCATAGCATGCTAAGACACTGCTTCAACTTTCTCCATCTGCATTTATTTTCTTAGGTGATTTTGAGAGGCATTGAAGTGCAACTGAATCAGATAGGGAGAATAAAAGAAGGTGCAGATGAAAAATACCTCTGTGCCCTATACCCAGTGTTAGAAGATATTTTCTACTTATAAACTGCTCACTTCAGGTGCAGAGAGCAGGCACCCTGCAGGTCCAGCGCACCTCAGGTGTCTCACTCCAAAGGCAGCATTTTGCCTCTTCCTTGCTATGTTCAAGCACCTTTTCCTGGTGGCTAAATGTTAGAGTAGATGCAATCCTAAACCATCATAGGTCTTACTGTTCTCTTTCTATTTATCTCTCCTTATTTCACTGACTTTTCTTCCATCACATCTATTTTCTTACCACAGCATTTCTTTCACAGGTTGTAAAAGCATCTTTTCTTTCTCTCTTCCCCTACCTGTCTGGTATATCTGTTTTTTTCTGTCCCTCCTTCATATAGTCCTGGTATTTTCTGTACAGAAGATTCAATACTGCATCTTTTAATAGTAGAATTCTTCTGATCTTAACTTCTTTCAGCAGCTCACTGCAAAATAGCAAAGGTGATAAATGGAGTCTCACCACCTCTGCATACAATGGCAGAAGTATTTCTGTCTCCTTTCTGGGCAGGCTGCTACTGCTGTATCGCAGGATCACATCTGTTAGGCATGGTTACCTTATCATTAATTTATCACATAGGTCTTTGTCATTCTGCATTGTTCCCAAGCTGTGATTTTCTACTTCATAGGAGAAATTTCTTGGTGATAAGTTGGGAAATACTGTCAATATACAGGAGAAGAAAGAAATGCTAGAGGGAAAAGTGGCTAATATTAAGGTCTGAAATAATAGATATAGAGTGACAGTGACTACTCTAAAAAAACCATCATGTGCTCAGGGACTAATAAGAATTTCTGCTACAAAGAGGGAGTTTATCGAATGGAACCAATGTATTAGAAAAAACCTAAAGTGAAAGATTTTCATGAAAAAGAACACACTTTTTCTCTGGGAAAAATAATTTCTATGAAAAATATTTCTCGTTGACTTGCATTTCTCTTTAAGACAATGTGATTAAAAGTGATTCTTTAGGCAAACATTCCAACTGCAGTGAAAATAGCACTTTCTAACAAAACTTTTTCAATGACAAATTTACCCTTGTCTATACATACCTTGTACTTAGAGGACATTTTTTTCCAGCTGGGAAGATGGCATTCCATCATTAAATCAACTGTTTTCTCTCTATATTGGAGAAGGGGCAAAGTACCTTTTCCAACCTTGTAATTAAGCTTCAGGCCACAGAGAGCATGACAATGGTCCATGGCAGACACCTATAAAGGCTTCTCAAATAGCAGTAGTACAACTTCAAAGCCACAGAGCTGCTTTATCAAAGTTGGCCCTGACCCCACAGCCTGGACCCCAAAGAGAGTGTAGGATAAGTTCCAGGCTGTAGCGTCTTCTTCCATTTCCACCACACAGGTACTAATTTCCTTTCTCTAGGACTCTCATGATTCTTTTTTATTGTAACCTTTTAGTCTTTTCTCTTTTTCCCTGAAGTCATGTCTCCTTGTGTGCAATTCACCCTTTTCCTTTAAATCCCCTTCATTTTCATTCCTTTTACCAACTATGAGAGTATTACGTCCATGGCAACAGAAGAGTGTAGAGTCTGGAGTTGGTTCTGTGAAGCAGACAAGAAGAGATGAGCCAGCTTCACTGATTTAGCAAGCTATGCAGCAGAATTTTGTTAAGTCCTGACACATTTCACAGCTCACAGAGGACCAAGGGAGTAGAGGGTAAATCAAAAGCAGCTCACAGGTGGGTGGTTCACAGGACATCTCACCATTTCTTTGTGGGTAGTGAGCTGGGTCCCAGGTAGACCAGTGATACTGGCTTTATTTCTCTATGCTCCTTTCAAATAACCCACAAGCTAGAGAGTCAGTAGTTCTCCCCTCTGCTTCTCCCTGTTAGTCATGTTATGCAGCTCTGGGAAAGACCTGTTTGAATTACTTGTGAACAGCACAACCCTCAGGATCAACTAATTCGCCATGCTTGACTGATACTGCCACATCTGTGCTTGATGCTTGGGAAATTCTCATTGTGGCTGATTTTTGCATGATGTTCCTGCTATTTTGCCTCTGGAAAATGAACTTGTAGGTCAGTCAGATCCTAGGAGAGCAGTATCACTGAGGCCGAAAAGACACAAATGAGCTGATACAGGTCCTACCTTCATCTGAATCAGGAACTTCACTTTTGTTTTTATAGTGTTGATAGAATTAAAAGAAAATCTTTCTAGGGACAATAGATCTAATTCCTTCTGATCCAGATTTTATCTCTTATCTTCCTCAGAATTGCTGTCAACATTTATAAATAAAGTCTCTGACACCCTGAAAGATAACCATGCTGCAGTTTTGAGAGGTCAGAGCATCTGAGAGACTTGGGCCAGATTGTTTTTTAAAAGGCTAGAATTACATGTTTGAATTTCTTTTCTTCCTAGAGTCCTTAGGAAGACGTGTTTCAGCAACTCTGCATAATGATAAGAAGTCTGGAATGTTCACCTCTCTTTTGAAATCAGATGCTGAGGTAGTTGTAATGTACGAGTGACATACCTACAGCATATAGTCTGAAAATGGCCATCAGTGCTAAAATGCTATAAAATAGCAGCCCACATGCATATGTTATTTCCTTACTTTGTGTGAGTAACTCACCAAACAGGAGAAAAAGGTATAATTCCAGAAGCTCTCTGAACAGTAAGGCCAGGGAAGGAAATGTCTTGGCATGGATGAATTCTAGTATGAATGAAATCCATCCTTGAATGAAAGGTACTATTTGCATGTCCCTCTGAACTCTTCAGTCGTTATTGGATTACTAATCCTTTTCTCCCTCAAGGCACTTTCAGTTCAGTGCTGAATTCCAGTAATTCAATAGCCAAACCATTCCCATTAATATACTGTCTCTCTCCTCAACTGTGTTTCCTACATATCTCTACAAATAGATTAAGACACTACACTTTCACTGTGTTTTTTAAACCTGTGAAATTCTGTTACCATAGAGATATTTTAAAAAAAAATATTTATCCATAAAAGTACCAATATTAGATCCTAGGTTTGTTGGGGCAGGGATTTCCTTTCTGTCTGTGTACTGTCCCTAGCCAGACATGTTGTAAACATCAGACATTTTATAGGTAAATCTGTTTTACAATTTTTTTCCATGACTAAGAATGTTTTCCATCCTCTGAACTTTGCCTTCTCTAAGGCAATGGAATCTTTTCTGTGTGCAAAGCTGTGGTTGAACAAGTGGGTAGCTGTGCATCTTGGCTGGGTCACCAAGCCCTTTTCTTATTAGAAGAAATGACCCTTTGCCTAATGTGGATCTTTTCTTTGCTTCTGTGAGTTAGACCTAGAAGAAGCCATCTGGATTCCACTCAGCAATGGACTAATATGAATGATGTAGGGATTTACATATATTTACCTTTGATGCTGTGAAAACCACTGCTATCATCTGTGTCTAGTATGGTAGGTCTCAAGGGAACTGGAATACATCTGCATTATTAAGGCAAAATTGAACATTGACTTCAATTATTCTGTCTTAATAAACTCTCCACTGAGCACAAGGAGAGCCTTTATGAAGCTTGAGTATGTCTTTAACTTCTGGGAGCAGAAGAAATAAAGATGTTCACCCCCTTTTTACCTTCCTCCCTTTGAAAGGATGCTGGGAAGGGATCTTCATAAGCTTTCAGACGATTCAGAAGTCAAATGAATCATTCTGTGGGCGTGAAGTTGGAAATCATCCTGTGTTTTAGAAGAAAATGTAATCGACAGGGTTTTAAACAAAGGAGACACCACAGAAGCAAAGCTTGTCAAACCATGTCAGTAACTGACTGGTCTCATGTGCTGTGACTTAAAATGCTGTGAGGCTGAGGTGGTGGATAAGGAAGGGACAAGTGAAAGAATAACTGCTGCTTTGCTAAGCTCAGTAACTAATTAAGTGATTTGTTGAAAGGGATGGAGCTGTTGAAGGGGAAGCATATGTAATATTTGCAACACCCATACTTAGGTTGGTGGCAGCTACATTTTTTCACTGCTGGAAACTCCCGAAGTCCTGAACAAGTTCAGAAAGTACAAGGGGCTGACTTGCTTTCTCCTGGTCCTGATTAGCATTCTCCTGCCACAGCAGAGTTGGGTGGATGTGTCCTTCTCTGCTCTAGAGAAGCCTTGAATTGGTCTACCTGGGGAATCTCTTAGGTTGGGACGGAGATGTATCAGCAGATCCATCTTACTTTTCTTCACAAACAAGGTTCAACAGGGGCAGAAGCAGTATGAGCTGCTCCATTGTGCTCTGTCAAATGTCTCTGGAGCAGCCTTCGCTCTGAAGATAAGTTACTGTGAATGTGCAGATTAGAGCCCTGTGCATAAGTAATCTGAGGGATATGGATGTTAAGGCTTGTCTGGTAGTAGATTGCTTGAGAGGTGGGCATATGATAGAGACCTGGCTTCTCATCACCCTGGGCTCTGTCAATAGTGGGAGATGGGTAGTCTGCATTGTCTCCTAGAGGTACCCTCTTCCTAGTCATTGATTAAAGAGTGATTTTAAGGCAATGATATTTCAGTCAGATATCTAACTGCCAGCTGGACGAATGTGAGCCTGCAAGGGAAGCAAACTGTCTGTTCAACCTTACCCTTTTTTTCTGCCTATTTGCCTGTTTTACAAGGACCAAACATTAATTGTTTCTGTATTGAGAAAAAATCAGGAGTGATGTGGTTATTCTGCCTCAGTTGTTTTAAGTCTTTCTTTTCCTTTCTCTTACATTTTTCCCTTCTTTATGTCTGTTGCTATTACATACGGTACTATTTCTTGCTTACCTACTTTGTATTTAATCTTACTTTCCTGTGACATAAAACTGAACATATTTCTCCCCATATCTTACCTCTAGCAACCTATTTTTATTTTGTTTTATTTTCTTCTGCAGTTTCTATTTCCAATGATCTTTTGCTGCTCCATTTATCTTTAATCCTTTCTTCTTCTTCTGTCTTCAGTGGTTTTATGCTTTTCACTTTTTTCTTACATAGAGAATCTTCCTCATTCTCACCTCTTACTCTTCTGTCATCTCTCTTTGCTCTCTTGCTCTTCTTTATCCCCTTTTCTCCTGCTTAATTCCTTATCTGCTCACATGTCCAGACCCTGAGTGATCTGGATCCCTTTTCTTTGGCTTACTCTCAACCCAAAAGAAAGCCTATTCCAGTTGTCAATACCTGTTCTAGTCATCATGTTGTCCTAGATTATTGTACCAACAACCAGCAGTAGTTCTATTTTCTTTACACAGTCACTTTTTTTTTCATCAATGGATAAAGTGTATGTCAAACAGTCCTCTTCCATCAGCATGGTCTTCCAGGGTAGAAAGAAGAAAGACAGGCTTTGTCATCCATGTTCAAGGCCAATGAAGGCTCTGTTACATCAGACTTGGGGAACAATCTGCATAATCAACTGGTTTTCACTGGCAACATCCCACCACCAGCCCAATCTGTATCATAATATATCACAGAAGAAGCATGATCACTCAAGTAGTCAAAATCCAGAGATGAAAATTTCTGTAAAAAAAAAAAATCAAAGACTGGACGTGAAAAGAAAGCCGACAGTTATAAAACAGGACAACTAAATGTTAAGCCTCAGATATGAACACGTACAGGAGTATGGCATAGTGCATGCCCAGTGGCTGAAGCAGTGTAACAGGCTGCCCAGCATGTCCTACATCACCTGATGTTCTAGAAAAAATGAGAAAACAGACTGCTAAGGCAAAGATTGCTTCCAGAGATAAAGGCTACATTTCTTAGCTAGATACAGAGTGAAAGAAAGAGCTCCTTAGACACCAATGCTAGCAAGTTTCTAGTAATAGCTATAGATCCAAAAGTGCTCCCAATTGTTTTCAAAACAAAAAAAACATGGACAAAGGTGATTTATACCTATTCCAGATCCTGAAAAATACTTTCCTCAAGCTGCTATTTGAAACCATATTCCATGTACTGGAGTTAATAGAATGACCTTTATCCTACTGTTGTCCTGGCTAGACACATGGGAAATACCACCTCATTATCAGCTTTATCTGGTATGATAGACATGAAGACATATCTCAGTAAAAGCATCTTAGAAGTTTCTTCACTGGTTTTACCTACTCCTCAGTTCAGGCCTACATCTCAAATAAAAAAGGTCTTTTCTGACTGGGATCATATATATTTGCAAATACACACATGAAGAAGGCAAGGGGCAGTTCTGCATAACCATACACACAAGATCCTTCAGCTGAGATGACTGACACTCACAGCTCTGCTTCTCAGATCCAGAAAAAAGAATGTGATGGACACTTTCACCATAATATTTAATTCCTTTCCCCCATGTCCAGAAAACACCCAGGGAAATCCATTAGAAAATGATGTCAAGGTCTCCTGAAATCTGTGAACCTGTCAGCAGGGACAAATGGAATCTCTCACAGTTAAGAATCAGTATTTAAGGGGAACAGAACAACCTTCCCTCCACAACAGTGCCATTCCAAGGTTACAGCATGGCTACAGGACCACTGGGTATGGTTAGTTCCCTATGACTGAACTCATGACATAGCAGACATATGGATAAGACAGAAGAAAATCTGAGTCTTTGGTCCCAGGTGATGTGGATTCTGGGCACCTTCTCCTCCTTGCTCTGGTTTCTTGAGGACAAGTGTGCCGCAGGCTCCATCTGGTTCTGTAATAAAGGATAAATTATTAAAATGAATAAAATATAGATGAACTGTTCTATAAAACAGAAGGCCTCTAAAGTATTGATTAAGAATTGAGAAAGTCATAATGAGTTTTATCTGCAGAAATAGTTAGGAAATAGTTTTTGCGTGGTAACCCTTTTCACAGAGCAGGAACAAGCCCAAAGGAGGGCCACGAGGATGATCAGAGGACTGGAGCAGCCTTCCAATATCTGAAGCGGGCCTATAAGGATGCTGGGGAGGGACTCTTCATGAGGTACTGTAGTGAGAGGACAAAGGGTAACAGGTTCAAACTTAAACAGGGGAAGTTTAGATGGGATATAAGGAAGAAGTTCTTTACTGTAAGGGTGGTGAGGCACTGGCATGGGTTGCCCAGGGAAGTTGTAAATGCTCCATCACTGGCAGTGTTCAAAGCCAGGTTGGACATAGCCTTGGTTGGCATGGTTTAGTGAGAGGTGTCCCTGTCCATGGCAGGGGGGTTGGAACTAGATGATCTTAAGGTCCTTTCCAACTGTAACTAGTCTATGATTCTAATATTTGATCCCTGGACTTGACTGTTATCGGTATAGTCTATACATCATCAAACCAATAATTTTTACAAGGTCATTGTGTTGTTCATCCAAGAGGCTTATGGCATCTCATGGGCGGTACTGAAACAAGTTTCCCAGCAACATGAAGAAATAGGTAATCATCACTAGAGTAAGGGCAGGCCAAGCAGGAAGATCCAGTTTTCACATCCAGGAGTGTATATTTGAAGTGATAGCTTTCAAGGAAACATATCATCAAGAGAGCTCACAGGAAAGCACCACGTTTTCTCACTCAGCCCTTACAAACACCCTTTCTCAGACTCCCATAATGCAGGTGACTTGACTTCAGGCTCAGCTCTTTGTGGCAGGTTGCAATGGCAATCAGTTGTGGCCAGACTTAGTTCTTCCAGTTGGCTTTTAGTCCTGCTGTGCTGTGGATCCTCTATAGTCTTTGGAGAAAGGCACCTTCAGGGAGTGAGTCAGTCTTATCTAAAATCTAAATCAAAAGCTTGGCACTTCCAGAGGGTGAATCAGACTTTAGTTAGGCTGAATCATTCCCTGGAGCTGGCTGTCAGTCTGATCAGTTGGCTAAGTCTCCCAGCTGTGGCACCTCTGAACTGCATCCAGGCTATCTCTTTTCAGCTTGGTTAGTCTCACAGTTAATCAAAACCACATCTATAAAATTCCTGCATTTCTCCTTTGTCTCTCTAACACAAAGCCTACTGGACTGCCTGTGAATTACTTGACTTTTTATATCCCACCATGAATTCTTCGTTCTTTAATTTTACTCCTGAGGTTTTCCAGCTGTCTGCCTCATCCCCTTGCAGAGCCATGAAGGAAGTAGTTCTCTTAGCAGGTTTCAATCAAATAATTCTCTTAAGGTATTTCCACTTCAATAGGCTACTGCTTTAGTTAATGATCCACTCTTGCCCCATCTGGCAAATCCATGTCAGGCCCTGTCAATTTTTGGTGGCTTGCTACACATTGTGGTGATCCCCAAAGCAGCAGTTCTTTAGTGGAATCTACAAAATATGCAGAAATCCAACCTGCCACTGAATTAAAACTAAATTTCTATGAACCTTATGCCACTGCATCTGTTTAAAATGTCAGAATTTACTTCACCCTCTTCTCTTCATAAGGCTTTAGCTCTTGTCTGTGGGTCACTAGTTAGTAATCTATTAGAGCAGCTTTTAAGAATGGCATTAAATAACCTCTATATAACTTGCAATGGGATGTTGCATAGAACAAGGCCTCAGACTTAGAGGAAAGGAGTAGCAGAGATAATACAAAATTTTTGAAATACCGGTGCGGAGATGCCAAGATCCATGTAGTAGGATCCATATGTATAGTTAGTGTATGCTCTGGTTAAGGTTGCAAAGCCAAAGCCTGAGGCACAAATCCACTAGCGTATTTCCACTGCAACACTAAACATTGCAGTTCCTGGCTTTCAAACCCTTCATTTCTGATTTAATGACACTTTGGAGGGTTGGGTTCTAAGGAACAGAATTCACTAGAGCTAACATGCTGAGAAGAGAGCTACTTAAATTAGGCAATAGGAGAAAACAACAGGAGGGATGAGTTTTAAATCACGTCTCTCTTGGGGATTGAATGCCTTAATTTGACTTCATGGAGATTAGTTTGCAGGCTGCATTGCCTATGCAGAGAGGAAAGCGTTTGAAGGCTCTTTAGCAAAGGCATGATGAAGCCCAATTGTTAGAAGATGGGGGGAAAAATCAAACTGGAAGCAAAGTGCATGCATTAAAGAATCAGGATAATTAACCACTGAATTACCTTATCAAGAGATGTAACACATTTTCCACCAACTGAGGGACATCTTGCATTCTGAGTTTCTCTGTCAATACTCAAAAGCACCCAAAATGTGTGTGTATGATGCAAGAATTGCTGGGTGATAATGTTTGTCAGGAGCTCAGTGTACATCATCATCATCTATCATCTCTTGTCTTTTAAAAAGATTTATCTGCTTTTGCCAGGGCTAAATTTGTCCCCACTCCTCTTCCTGAGAGCTTAGTGATGCTTTGATATAGAATAATGTGAGTTAGAGATGGTATCAGCTTTTCTTGTCTTCTCTCTGCAGCCATTGCTGGACTGTCCTTCTGTTCATTAGTACTTTGACCTGGAGAGTTTTATATATCTGAACTGTTTCTGTTGTATCCCCTGGGACTTTTCATCAGTCTATTAGAGCTTACTAATAGAACATTTCTAATATGTGAGTTGTCCTTCAAACCATCTGCTCACATACCAGTAATTTCTTTAAAGTTACACACTCTTTGGATGAAGCTCTCCCTCTCTTTTTGATGTTCATTTTTGCTTAGAGGTATTCTAGCCATGGGTATCAAATATACCTCACATTCTGGATCTGGAAGCCTGTTCCCCATTCACCCTCCATCTTGCAGTGCCAAAACAGGATCCCTGGGTAAAGCCTATCACCAGCTGTCTGCCGTCCACTTTCAGCTCTTCTCCACCTTATGCTCTGCAATTTACAGGGAACGTATGCTGCTGGTTGTGACCACCTGAATCTTTGACTTATGTGATGCAGAGGATCAGGAAAGTTTGCCATGCTTGGTGGACGCTGCTTTCTCCAGGGTTTAACTAAACTGTATGCTGGGACACACTTTTGGGCCAAAATGAACCTCATCAAAACCAACAGCCTGGTTTTGGCTAGATTAGATCTTTTAATCTTTCCTGCAATACTGCATAACCTCAGGTGGAAGAAACTTGTAATCACATTGGCTTTTTCCTTCAGGTCGTTGTGCTGCAGACTCATAACTCATTTATTCATTCTCACCATCCATCTCTTACAAGTCAGCTCTTCAAGTATTTCCCTTTCTTCCAAAAAAAAAATTTAGTTTCAGATGAGTTTTCCCCTGTGTGCATTTTCCCAGGCTGAATCTAATTTTGTTTTATTTTCAAACTCTATTTCTTTCTCAGCTCTGACAGTTATGCGGCAAGTACAAGAAACTACATGGAATTAAATGCAATCTACATTACTTCTCTATTCTCCTTGAGATTTGCAACACCTCTTGATTTTGTATCACCTGTGAATGCAATTAAGTGACTTTATTTTGGATCAGAGATACAATTGCTCAGGGAAGAAATGGCCTTGGTGAGATCTGAGTAGATAAATTTCCAAGCTAAGATAAAAATATTTAGCTGTAGTGCTTGTTTACTTGAGATTGTTAGGTTTGCTTTCATACCACGCAGCAAGATGCTCTGTGTGAACTGAGAGTAAACTTTGTCTTATTTTTCTCACTAATTTTGCCTCGAAGTGAGAAGTGATTAGATTTAAAAGCCTGATGCACACTCTAGAGTGTGATTTTGTTATCAGATATGTGCTTCCAGTTTTTCTTCTTTTTTTTTTTTATTTTTTTTTTTTTCCCCTGAAGGTGAGGGTACAGAGCCAACAATGTCAGCAGCTAATCCTACAGGCCGTGCCCTTCTATACCAGCTTCACACAGTGCCCTTGGCCCACTCTCAGGCTGCTTTGGCAGACGAGTGATGCTGTTCTGCTATCTCAGAGCCAGCAGAGGGAGCAAAAAACATTGAGTTTAGGAGCAGCAAAAAGCCCGGAGCAGCTGGTGCTTGGCTTACTTAGGCTTTTACTCATGAAGTATCAACTGTTCAAGTGAAGAGTTTTCTTTTTTACACGCAAAGGGATACTTCTTTTCGTCTTCCACCTATACTAGAATTGTCTCACTATAAACTTGCTGCTACTTCCATGGATCTGTCCCAACCTTTAAGGGCACTGCGCGTAGAAAATGAGAATCAGCTGCTGTGTCCTACCTTAGGTCTGTTGTAGCAACATAAAATGGAAGCAGCACTGCCGTGCTAATGACAAGCCTTATGTGGCAGCTGCTGAAGACCAAAAATAGATGGAGATTGGGGAAAAAGATGACTGAGCATACTGCACTGTGCAACACCATGTCTCAGTTTCTTTCTGGTTTTCCTCAGGAACTGCGAGTGATAACAAATGAGCTGAGCAGTGCTAGGGCATGATAAGACTCCATCTTCACATACTTACCAGATTTTCAGTAACTTTGGACAGAAGCAAAGTGCCATGCAGCACTGGACATTACCAAGCAGACTGAGTGGAGGTCCTGTGCTTAATGTCTGGTCACGCAGCCACCACAGCCTGGATTTGATCTTGTGCTCCCTATTGTGCATGTTGCAGCCATTAGTTTCCCACCTTAGACAGCTCTTTGAGCCAAGGGTCACCTTGCTGCCTTACTGTGTAGTGCTGAAGGCAGCAGGGTCCCGATGCCTAATGGGGAAATAATTATTATAATTAAGACCATCCAATCTCAGCTTGGTTACCTTCACAGGAGGTCAGACTCAGAGCCTAAGATTCATGATGGTCTTGCTATTAGTAAATTCACATACTCAATAAAAACCTATGCCCTTTGCTCTCCTCATGAGAAGTGGTGACTAAGAACTGCTACCTATTATGTGGCATTGGACAAACACAAGTGCTGTTTCTCTAAACTTTTAAATTCCTTAAAGGAGCAGGAAGACAAGCCTAGTAAAGTGTAGGATGAATAAGACCTTACAACTAATTACCTTAAAGTTTATTTCCCATTCAGAAATCTGGATGCAAATGTTGTGTGTGTACTTTGCATTTATTTCTCTTCCTACTGAATACTGTATGGTGTTGTTTAGAGCCATAAATATTACAACTAGTCTTAAAAAGAATGAAACAAGCCCTTGGGATTACATCATAAATGTAGTTGTGGAATTTTGCCACACAATTAAGAAATGCTAAGCCTTGGATTAATGGGTAAAGAGGCCATTTTGTGCCTGGATATGCTCATGGTGGAGGGATTACTGGTAGAATTTAGGAAAACAGGTATTGGTTAAAAAAAAATATGCATTAGAAAGATATCCAGGAGAAAACCTGTCCTTCTTAATGAAAGCAGAAAGGTAGGATGCTATAATAGCACAATATTGAACAAGGTTGTTGTCTGCTTTCTGGGGAAAATTTCCAATTTCCAAATGGATTTCTAAACCTTTAACACAACCAGAAAAAATTGTGAAAGGTGATCTGGAGAAGACTTTCTGAACTGAAGCTTTAGGTTTAGACTGTGAATTCAGGTACCTAAGCCAAATAAGTACCCTATTTGATTACAGCTCATCATAATTCAAGTAACAAAGTTCTTTTCTACTTCTGCAAGGCTCTGCAAAATGGCCCAGAAGAAGGTAGGATGTGGTAGGCATCTCTTTATTTCATTCTCATTTCTCTGTTTTTGTTACTGCTTTTCTATTTGTTTCAGCATAATCTCCTTTGCTGAAGAGGTGCACAAGGTGGAGTATAAAATGAATACTGCAAAAGAAGAGTGATAAATGCCAGTCAAGCATGATGGATAGAAATTACTGACACAGAAACAGTACGGTATAACCTAATCCTTGAACAGAAACACATCAATAGAAATAGCAAATGTGAACCAAAATCCAAATGTGATAAAACACTTGGCATTCTTCCTGCATGTGGGCTCTGAAAAAACAAATGCATATATACCTCTTCAAGTAAAGCTATGATACATATCTCAGAATCAACAGTTTTCAGAGAACTGAATGAACACAGTGGAAGTACAGAGTGCTTGGCACAAAAGCAGTTAAGGCAGATTTTTCTTAGCGTCTCGAAATGTGAAATTTGTGAGAAAACAGGCAAATTAACACTTTAAGGTCCACAGACCATCTGAGAAGCACTGTAGAAAAATGTGTTATTAATTAAATTGCTCTAATATAGATCAGTAGCATGAAATCAAATAAATGTGGTACAGATTTCCTCAGTCAAACTGAACTCTGCGTTAGTAGGAGTTTGGATGAAGAAAGCTGAGGATCAGTGCAATCATCTTTAAAATGTATAGAAATTTTGCTTGGATAACTGGAAAGAGAACAGATAAAAATCAGCCATAGCTTTTGATCTCTGCTAAATAAACCCAAATCTTAATTCCCAACTTGATCTGGTCATGGTTACTGCTTAGAGATAAAAACTCCAGGAGAAATACAATAATTAAATGGAACATCTGGATTCAACAATCAACAAATGCAAAGCCTTCAAATTATTACCTATGTCCCTGAGCATGTAACTGCATGTTTAACTTCTACAGGTGACTTCTACAGGTTTTCTGGTCTCGTGCCTGTCACCTTTCAAAGCATTGTGCCTTAGACTGGTGATAGTGACTTTTAAAATCTATATTATGGGCTACTATGTGGATTTTAAAGGGATCAGGATTTCAATCACACTGTCTGTGCAATGTTCACAAGATTAACTTGAGTGCTGAGTAATGCTGCTTGTGCTAACTTTGAACTCAGTATACTGGGTGTTAGAAATGACCATACCTTAGTAGTGAGTGTTTTACATAGACAAAACCAAGCAATGAGATTCTTACTGCCTGAGTCCTCAAGGTATTTAAGAGCCTTATTCCCATTAACTTCACTGGGAACCAGGTACCTGTGAGAGGACAAGGCTCTCCTTTTCTTCTGTTGTGGGATATGGAAAAAGGATGAAAGGGATTTGGCTATGATGGCTTCAAAATAATTTCCTGTGCCCTATATCCCTAAAAATACCAAGAGGCTTCCTGAGGCTTTGCCCTGTGGCAGAGCAGATCTGCGGCTGCTTTGCTTTCCTAGACAGAGATCACGAGAAACAAAGAAGAGCTGTAGTGCACAGAAAGCCATCCTCACTCCCCCAATTCAGGCTGGCAAAAATCCTTCATATGAGCTCCAAAGAACTTGTTAGAAAGTCTGTTGAGATACCTAAGACCTCGTAGATCAAAGCTATTAGATGTAGGTGAGAACCAGACTGCAGTGTAACACGGTTACTTCTGGATGCACAACCAAGCACAGTGCCAGGCTGAAAAGTCTGATTTTGGGGTCTAAATTCTTCAGTGTGTTAAATAAGTCTTCATATCCCAACACCTATTGGGACTTGCATTGATGAACTTTCCCATCTGGGCTTTGATTTCATCTCCTTGCCTGGGTGTTGCTTTTGTGATTATTTTCCTGTGCAAGCTTTTTCTTCTTCCAGCAACAAGTTTTTCACTATTCCAGGTCTTTGTGCTGACTGTGTCTTGTACAGTAAAGCCATTCATGACTGACTGTTAGATTCTTGTCTTCTAGCCCTCACTCTGGGCTGTCATAACAGCCAAGGTACAAGCCATGTGCTGCTCTTTAACTCCTGCTTAAAAATCACATGGAGTAAACCCAGTCACAATGAAAGGTCTTGTCTTCAAATACATTAAGATCTTTAAAAGGAACCATTGCTGCTAAATCTAATTTTTTGAAATATTTTATTTCAGTTGAGTGCAAAGATTTGAAGAGTACACCTTTAGGAAGGTGGCTCATAAGCTATTAAAGAATTAGAAATCACTACAGAGCAATGGGCTCTTGCAAGGAAACACACACACACATCAACATGCAGATGCACAATGAAGCCTACGCTATCAAGGGAAAAGTTCAAAACACTTTGAAAATTTGTTCTTGGTGATAGTAAAGCAGGTCATACAAGGGAAGCAAAACAGAGAGACCATGGAAGAGTTTAAAGTACATTTTAAAACTTGCCTCTGATTTCTGCAGGAAGCCCAACCCACATCACCATCCACAGCTCATCTACACTTGCATGGGCTAAAAAACAAGTCCTCTGAAACCTCTGAAGCAAGAAGCTATGAGGATTATTTACCTTAGCTAGCCTTTTTAATTTCCATAATTTCTACTGCTTAGAGAACTGACCCCTGACACTTTTCCTTTACCAGGATTCAGAGTTATTATCTCTGCAATTAAAGTGATTAAGAGGGACATTTGAAATGCAAGTTCTTTTGAATTATTGCTAATAGAAATATTGAGGAGCTCTGTTAGCTTTGATCTCTTATCACATCGTGCGCAGAGCTCATTCCTGTCTCTCACTCCCTCTCCAAGCATGGCTGCTCCCAGTGTCTCTGTGTGTAATCAGATGTGTCACACCTCCATAGAGGTAAATTGGGTTTATTTAAAGAGGAAAATTAAATTAAAACTGTTTAGGAATTAATTGAGACTGCCTTGGCTCAATCTATCATATTATCCTATTGTTGGCACATCAGGGCAAAATATCAGCTAACACAGTTTTGAAGTGAGAGGAGGAGGGAGTGCATCACATGCACCTAAAGAGGCAGCAGTGACTTCTTGGAGAGACATTTATTCTTATGAAGTGATTATTCTTATGAAATTATAAATTATGTTATATCAGCTGATCCTTTTAACAGCAGAATCTGTCATTTTACTTATGGAAAAAAGCACCATGTTGCTTCTATGTCAGGAAAAGGACTTTATACTTTGTTCATCTGACAAACTCGCATGCTCTTGCATAAAGTAGTCAATATGCTTCAGCCAAGGAAGTAACCATCTCCACTAAAAATATAAACTACAAAGGCACAGGTTATAATAAACAGTTAAACCAGAAATAATGTTCCATCAAAAGTGCTACAAAGGGAAAAAAATGATTTTTGACAACATCGTTGCTGCAAAAGCAAAATATTTTATCCTAGAATAGCATCTTTCTATGCCGTGGCCAGGGTCTTTACAACATACTTTTTAATGACAGATGAAAAAGTATCACTTCATGGGGAAATGTAACAACTCAAAGAAAAATCAATTTCCCAAACACCTATCAAAATATTTGGTGAAGTAATTAGAAAATTTAGTCAGTAAACTATCCTCTGTATGGAAATCTTTAAAAAATAACATCAGCCCCGTTGCTGTAATCTAAACTTCATCCATTCAATGTATCTCTTTCTGGAAACCAGAATCCTGACAGGAAAAATAGCATTGTCTCTTGGATTAAACACATTTTCCAGAGTGTAATCCCTTCTTTTTCCTAGTCTGTATGACTTTGAGCAAGTCACCTTTCCAGGTATCAACTTTCACACCTGAAAAGTGGATTTGATGTGATTGTGGTAACAACCAGAAGCATGAATTCACTGCTGTGTCTCTGGCATGCTGAAGTTGTCAGAGCACTGCCTGAAATGGTAATGCGACTCTGGTAACAGCAACAGAACCCACTCTCTCAACCTCTTGAATCCATAAGCACCTCGATCAGAATAAGGATTTTGTGGTGGTGGTAACAACTTAGTACTACAGAGTAGTGATTTAGAAGGACTGTCTCAATTACAGCTGAAGCACAGTCCCCATCACTTTCAGGTGTCTGAAGTACCATAGTGTGCAGCACACTGGTGGTGAGAGTGGCAGATTATCAACAGAGAACTTTCTGGAAATTAGTGAAATATAATAGAATAAAGCAGCCTTTATAGATGACAGACAATAGGTGGATGCTCTTGTTCTATGGAGAGAATGCCTCTCTTGTTTTCACATAGGAATATGACACTTTAGCTGAAGTCTTTAGTCTGGAAACAATAGCCTACAGCAGTGAGAAATAAGGAAATGATTCTATGGAGTGTCTTCAAAATTCTCTGTAGCCCAAGTGAAATCGCAATATAAAGGAAAAGAGATTGGAAGGAGCTACTAGAAAGAGACTATTTAGTACAATTTAAAACAAATATTAGAGGTCAGGTTGTAGATAACTCACCCATATATTCCAAATTATTGATAAACTTGCTCTCTGGTATTTAAGTAGTACCTACACAGTCCACTCTTGCAAAATTAATTCTGTGTGTGCACATCTATGGGGTTAGGAATTTTGGACTATTTGTAGAATGTTGCTTAGAAATTTGTAAGTGTACAACATTTTGTGGCAGTTTTGTCTTACCTTCTTTTCTATTATATTGCTGACATTATATCTTGAATGTATATTTTGCTGACTGGCATTTACCTAGCTGTCATTAATAAATCAACAAAACACTTCAATCTTGATCGGCTTTAACAATGCAAACTGCGCAATTCTTCCCTGCTACAGCAGAACCTTTGTGACTAGGGCATTTATTATACACAAAAAATATAATCTGTGTAGACCACTAAATCAGGGTCAGCCCTAGCAACTGAACATGCTCTTCTCTTTTTTTTTTTTTTTAAGAAAAGCAGTCAATTAAATCTGAATAAACTAAACCACGAAAAGAATGGAATGAAGCTTTTACTGAAGTCTGGATCTACATTGATTCATTTATCCAAATTTACAAGAATATTATAAACTCTGCTTTGAATCTGACTGAGGTAAACTTGAATGTAACTGTGACAAATTAGCTTTGGATACAGTCCCAGCAAAGAGTCAAAATTGAATTAGGGTTTCATACCTGATTAAAATGGATTTAATGTCACCCTTGGAAAGAAGAGAAAAAGACCTCTGCAGTTATCTGAAATAGATGAAGATACTTACTCACCTGTGTGCCTCAGGAACTTCAAACCAAAGTTCTTGATATTATCAAAGTAATGCAGACTAATAGAGTTAGTGAGTGTTGCCCTTTAAGATACTGGCTGTATTATATTCTTGCTTCTCTGCCACACCAGGTCATATGTGATGTTGATCTTGACCAAGGGTAATAAATAGAAAGAATGGATGAAATTAGAAGGGGCTAATGACACAACTCATTTTGAGATCGGTTCAGATCAGCTGAAGGGACTAGATCAGCATTTTTTGACCAGAGGCAATCAGGATATCTGCTAGAAGAAGGTAATTAGACATCCTAGAATCATGAGTTGCCCAGCTGGAAGCTAATGAGTTATGGAGCCCAAATGAAGGAGAAACAGAGCCTAATTAAGCTAAATAGGAATTCCTGCAGGAATAGGGAAATGTCATCAAGGAGCAGAGAGAAAAGCCTCTTCCAGTATTTTTAACAAAAAAAAAAGTCCCTTTTAGCATAATTATTTCTATTTTTATTGCAAAATTAAAACTGCCTTCTCTTTCTCTGTTCACCCTTCTTCTGCTGTCCAAGCCAGTGCTCTCTTCTTTCTCGCTGTAAAAGGTCTATTAGTAATTTTCTAGTTGGACAACAAATGGAGGTTTGAGTCACAGGGTATGAAAGCAGAAGAGGAGTATCACTGGCAGTATCATCAAGGTATGCCTCTCCTTGAACACACAAATCGGAACTTTATCACCCCTGAGGAGGTCCCATACTGCACTGCAAAGGACATCCTATTTGGAGCTATAATTCTGCCTCCACAATTTACAGTCTCTCAGACTCTTTCCACACCCTCTCCTCACTGTTTACTACATAAATCTAGTCAGCTGTGAAACTTGGAGGAAGTTTAGTTTGGATCCAAATGGCTTAAAAAGGAGATACCTGGACGCAAGTACATCTGAAGCTTTGAATGTGGATTCAAAATTATCTCCATGTATATACTTAAATAAGGAAGTCTAAAGCAGAAGCTACAGTCTTCGTGGATCTACTACATACCTGGCACTCTAGCCACTGTTCTTCAACAGGGAGCATCATAAATTTATGCCTAGCAATTACCTGGACCCTGACTGCATGAGACGAGAGGAGATGAGAATGCTCATGTGCTACTGCAAGCAATGCCCTCAGCTGTATTTTGGCATTGTATCAGGTAGAAAGAAAGTAAAGAGACAATAGGAAGAGAGTAGCAGCTGTGTTAACAGATAATACTTGTATTCAAGGATGCTGAGATTTTCAAACTAGTTTGTTAAACTGAAATAGATAAGTGGCCTTGATTCACTTCTCCAGTAGCAGATGGTTGTGTTGTATGTGATCTATTTATTTAGTTATCTTCACTGGAATCTGAGAGTCAAACTTCAATTACTGACTTTTGGATCTCCTAGACTTCCTCTATAAAAAAAAAGTGTAGCAGAGCAAATGAGGGCTATCTGGTATTCTGCATGCTACAGCCTGTCCCACTGAGACACATGCAATATGAGGGAATAATCTAAGTCAGAAGGTACTCATGGATGTCACCTGATCCAACATCCCACTCAAGGAAGAGCTAGAGTCCAGGGTAGAGGAGAGTTAGATCAAACACAAGACTTAAAGGCTTCTGCTTCCCTTTACCATAAACACACATGTATTTCAATCATGCCCAGTGCAGTGCTGTGGCTCCTGCCCTGATTTGCAATATGCCCTATGAAGATAGGCTGAGAAAGTTGGGGCTGTTCAGACTGGAGAAGAGAAGGCTGCATGGAGACCTCATAGCAGTCTTCCAGTATCCGAAGGGGGCCTACAAGGATGCTGGGGAGGGACTCTTCTTTAGGAACTGTAGTGAGAGGACAAGGGGTAATGGGTGCAAACTTAAAAAGGGGAGGATTAGATTGGATGTAAAGAGGAAATTCTGTACTGTGAGAGGGGTGAGGCACTGGAATGGGTTGCCCAAGGAAGCTGTGAATGCTCCATCCCTGGTGGTGTTCAAGGCCAGGTTGGACATAGCCTTGGGTGACATGGTTTAGTGGGAGGTGTTCCTGACCATGGCAGGGGGGTTGGAACTGGATGATCTTTAGGTCCTTTCTAATCCTAACTGTTCTATGATTCTATAATTCTATATAAAACTGTTCTATTGGGAAGATTAGCAAGAGTGATATGAATCTCCTAATGGAGCCAGAAAAGAGATTTGATCTGTGAATGTGCAAACTCAACAGGCTGTTCTTCCTTATGGGGAGGCTAGTGATAACAGCTTGAAAAACAAATGTAATTTCTTTCCTGAGGTGGAGTAGGAGGGAAAAGCAAAGTCTCATGGCAAGCATCTTTGATGAAGGAGATATAATTTTCTTCTTTATGTTTTCTGGGTTTTTTGTCTTTGTCCTCTTCCCTTCTATCATTCCCCTCATCTTATGTCCCTCTTTTCCCATCTATGTTCATCTGTTCATCCTTCTTTGCATCTCCTCTTCATGTATCTCCATAACCCCATGCAGCAAATTCAATCTCTGGAGTGGTCCCATTGCCTCCCCAGAGCTCATGGGCTGAAGCCAACGCCTATTTACTTGTTCATCAGGCTGCCAAATCCACTTGCTCTCTTGCCTTCACATGTCTGTGAGCTGTCATCAGTGCTTCTTGGATGCCCCAGCCTGCTGTGTGTACAAACCTGTCAATCACACTGACATGTCTCAGTCATAATGCCTTTTGGGGTTTCCAAACAGCAAGGAAGCCAGACACCAGCAGCAGTGAGAAGAAATGTCAGCCTGGCTCTGAGCTGTTGTAAACTGCAAGTGGGAAGGAAAAGAGTCAAAGCAGAGCTCAGGGCTGGATGACACTGTAGTCTAAACTGCTAAACTGCTCTTATACTCATCCAGCAGGCACCAGCTGACTTCTGTGATGAGCAATAACACTTCCATGTCTCCTTGAACTTAGAAACTTACATTTGCCCCATCACCAGTCTGTTAAGTGACTACCTGAACACTTCTCCCTAGCAATCACTGCCTTGTACTACAGAGAGGTCCCTAGATGTCATTCGCCAGATGGAACATCATGAAAATTGGCCTTCACCACCTATGGATGCATCAGCATTGAGACTGACTTACTAAACATCACTGGTGCAAATAAATGCCACTTGTGTTCCACCCTTCTACCTGTTTAATTTAAATGGAAAGATGCACTTGCTTTGCTGAAAGCTAATGCTGATAGACCAAATGAAGACCTTGATGATTTCGGGGAAGCTTAGCTGACTTCTACTGTTGTCAGATTTGCTATACGTGGATGATTTTCCCTGTATCTCATCATCATCAGATGCAAGCAAGCACATTGCTGCATATTAATTTATCTTCACCAACTTGTTTATGCTTCTCCATTCTTCCTGGATATGCTATAAAGGAAAACAAAAAGCAAAAGCAGAAAGAGGGGAGATGCCTTAGAAAGAGAGATATAAAAGAGGAAGAAAGGGAAGCAATTACATGAGTTGTGGAATATTGGAGCCCATTTTCTTGATGACAGGTTGATCTGGACATATTATTGTCAGTCTGAAAGATAACAACAAAGAAAACATCTCCTCCTAAATTTGAAGTGGGACTCTGGGAGTGGAATGTCAGTATGCTGTCAAAACAATAACAGTAAGCAAACATGCAGGGAAATTTCTGGGTTCACATTAAAAGTTGAAAAAAAATACTGGAACCACACATATTTCACATGTGTCATGGGTTCAGCAGCAGCAGTCATTTTTCTTTAAGCAGTAGCTGGTGTAGCACTGTGTTTTGGATTTTCGGCT
>JASSUY010021583.1:0-18625 GCA_032466535.1 Forpus xanthops | reverse complement strand
TCCAGTGCCTCACCACCCTTACACTAAAGAATTTCTTCCTCAGATCCAATCTAAACTTTCCCTGTTTAAGTTTGAACGCGTTACCCCTTGTCCTATCAGTACAATCCCTTATGAAGAGCCCCTCCCCAGCATCCCCATAACCTCCCTTCAGATACTGGAAGGCTGCTATGAGGTCTCCACGCAACCTTCTCTTCTCCAAGTTCAAAACCACCAACTTTCTCAGCCTATCTTCATACGGGAGGTGCTCCAGTCCCCTGATCATCCTCGTGGCCCTTGTTCCAACAGTCCCATGTCCTCCTTTTTATGTTGAGGACACCAGAACTGCAGACAATACTCCAAGTGAGTTTCATGGGAGCATCATGTTCCGATGTGTACTCACAGCATCAGTTCCAGTGTGTACTCACAGCTAGCTCAGGATAAGCTCATAAAGGACAAATTATTTTGTATATCTGATGATTATGGAAGTCCTTTCAATATCAGTTGTGACTTTACAGAGCTAAGTCAACTCCCACTCTTATCGAAAGGGGCTTGAAGAGCCCTTTCATATTCATTTGTTTAAAATATGCAAGACAATTTTTAGCCTTAAGCATCCTGCAACGTTTTTCTAAAAGCTTTTCAGTTCTGCTATAGTCTTGTCAGATGAAGGAAATAGAATCACTAAACTTTTAGCTCACTGTGGCCTAAATGGAGGCATAACAACATGCACTACTACACTTTCTGTTCTTCCCTTACTAATTGTTAACATTCCGGTTGCTGGTTCTCCTGCCTGCGGTATTTCTTGTGTGTATGTTAGAACAGGCCTCCCTGCTTGGCATCCTCAAGTGTTAGTTAATTGCTGCAGTTTAGCAGAGTTAAAATATCATATTGCATGGGCTTTTGCAATTTACAAATGAAGTTAAGATCATATTTAACCAATGTGGGATTAACACTTGGGGTTGCAAATATCAAAACAGGAACTTCACCTAACTAAATCACTAGCTCGGTTACGCTTTCTGGACTTGGATAGAACAGTGGGAGAAAGAAGAGATATCCAGAAAAGAACATAACTATTTTAGAGTTCCGATACAACACTACAGAGAAAAGAGGGATTTGGTGGTTTTAATGTAATTCCTGCTGTACATTGGGATAAAATAGTACCATACCTCCTTACAATGGAGAAGTAATACATGTAGGAGAGAACGAGAGGTGCATTCATGTTCCTTTTCACTGCTGTTTTAATACACAGTTTCTTTTGGATTTTGTTTGGTTCCTTTGAATTCCACTCCTCCACAGACTTCCCAGGACTCAGTACTCTGTTATTGCTTTTTCTTCCTGCTGTTCGGTTGGCTGTAGCAATCCCATAGTTCCTGCAGCTGAAAATAGTTCTCTTAAATTCCTGATTATTATTCATCATTGAAAATGTGTGAAAAGCAAAAAAGAAAGCACCAAGAAAAACAGACTGCAATGGAGTCTGTAGAACAGTATATGCAACTTCCATTAATTTCATGATCATTCAAGAGACCATAGGATATCCTTACCCTGGAGAGACGTCATTATATTGTTATTGTGGGTTCCCTTCTGCTCCTGCATCTGCTGAATTATAGCTTTAGAGTTTAAAACACCTAGAAATAGGACTTTTTTTTCCTTTATATTCTCTACTACTAGTAAGTATTTGCACCTTGTGCTTATTTTCATTTTAGATATTATCAAGGCTTATTTAGCAACATTAATGAGAAGATATATATAGATGTGTCATTATTGTAATCACACATTAGGAAAACTCCGGAGTGTAGAGATTTTATGGATTAACTGACAGAAATATAAAAATGTATAATGGAAGGAAACTGTGGAAACTGAGTTTAAGCACCCTGTTTATCCTAGAGATATCGACGCTTGATGCAAAAATTAATCATTCAGGAGCTTATTGGCACAATTAGGCTTCAATTCTATAAAACACTTCAGGAAGATTTAGATACAATGCCACAGAGGAAGTTATTGTGATTTTAATATTTCTATAAGATTTACTATGCTTCTCTTTAGCAGAG
The DNA here is from genome assembly GCA_032466535.1 of Forpus xanthops. Classification (NCBI taxonomy): domain Eukaryota; kingdom Metazoa; phylum Chordata; class Aves; order Psittaciformes; family Psittacidae; genus Forpus; species Forpus xanthops. The sequence goes on along the minus strand of JASSUY010021583.1, from coordinate 16,601 downwards.
ATGAATATCAGATTATCTGCAATGCTCAAGTAGAATAGTCTATCACCTTGTGCTCTGAGCCAGACAGACACTGACATTCCCATATTTATTTCCCATAGCTGACAATAATTATGCAGATTTGTCACCGCAGTTGATTCGACTAGTCATGGATCCAATATTTCCATGCTTATAGAATCATAGAATAGTTAGAGTTGGAAAGGACCTTAAGATCATCTAGTTCCATTTGCCTTACCATGGGCAGGACGCTTCACACTAAATCATGTCACTCAAGGCTCTGTTCAACCTGCCTTGAATACTGCCAGGGATGGAGCATTTGCAACTTCCCTGGGTAACCCATTCCAACACCTCACCACCCTTACAGTGAAGAACTTCTTCGTTATATCCAATCTAAACTTCCCCTCTTTAAGTTTGAACCCTCTATCCCTTGTCCTATCACTGCAGTCCCTAATAAAGAGTCCCTCCCCCGCATCCTTATAGGCCCAAGCAGAACTCCTGCTCCTCTGCTTACACAAGTAGAACTCCTCCAGATTGCCTAAGTAGTGCCTGAGTAAACAGGCATTACTTTAAACAGTCTTACACAAAAAGACATTTATCTCTAGAATAGCTATTTCTAATTGAAACTGCAGAAGAATTTTGTCAGCCAATGAGCATGTCTTCTCTTAGTAGGGTCTCTTCACATCAATTTGCTTTATTATGGACACAGCCCAGAGAATGCAGTTTACTTAAAGATTGTTATACTAAGTTTTGTCACTATACTGTACTTAATATTATTTTTCCTACGCTGCAATTTTTCCTTGCTTAGGGTATAATATGAAGCACATAAATTCAGCCACAAACAGCTTTCTTTTCTATAAATATTTATACATAGATGCTCAATATCTTTTATATTATTAGAAATGGGCTTTTTCTCCTTTAATATTATTAGAAATTGTGGTTTTTTTTTTTTTTTCTCTTATGTATATATTTCTCTAGTTATCAGTTTCCTAGTTAACACAGATCATTTGCCTCCATGTGTTAGAAATTGTTTTTAGGGATATAAAGCAGCTCTGTGCTGCTGAGGGTAAGCTAACGTGTTGGCAAAGTGCATATTTACCTCTGTTCAGCATGGTCAGTGTAACACAGCTGGGTGTCTGTGTGCCTCAGACAGCCCTGAATACACAGCAAGGACTTCAGCCATTACCTCAGAGTTTAGTTATTTCCCTGGCTGGTTTTGGTGCCTTGAAGAAGGCTCTGTGCCCTTCACATGGGAAAGCAGGGGAATTGCATGGAGTGCTGATGGTAGGTGGGCCATGAGCCAGCTGAGAGATTATGAGCCAAGATTAATTAGCAGACCACAGTGGAGGATGGTGTTGTAGGTGTCTGCTATAAACTTACTGATCAGGAGGAAAAGGTAGATGAGGCCTTCTTCAGGCTGTTGCTGCTGCCTGGGCAGTTGATACTGGAACAACAACGTGCAGAAAGGGCAGCTCTGCTCAGCCTTGAAGCAGCCACCAAGTGTCATGATGCCAGGGCAGCACTGCCCTGAGCCCACTGCTGTCATGATCTCCGGTACTACACAGAATAACAGAATGGTTTTGGTTGGAAAGGGCCTTTATCATCATGTTCCAATCCCCTGCAGCAGGCAGTGACATCTTCTACTAGACTGTGTTGCTCCAACCTGCCCTTGAACACTGCCAGGGATGGAGCATCCACAACTTCCCTGGGCAACCCATTCCAGTGCCTCAGCACCCTTATTCTTCCTATCTAAATCTATCAATCTAAATCTATCCTCTTTCAGTTTGCCAAACACCTACTATGCCTTAGTCTCCCTTCTGTGTTTTTCCTGCCTGTGACTTTATCTTAACAGTCCTAAGACAGAAGAAGGTCAGAACAGCGCTGTCTTTGTTGGATGAAAGAACAGTGGTTTTAATCCTCTGAAGTGCTGCAGTCCAGTGCTGCAGTCTAATAGAATTTTAATCTAATGTCTGAACACACCTCACCCCATCCAAGATATTGTCAAGAAAAAGAACAGCACTCCTTTTGAACAGCTAACATCTACCCAAGGTCTGTGCTCGCACTCCTCTCCCCAGACTGGGCTTTTACACATCAATAACCGAGCAGGACTTAGAACTATCTACCAGCACCATCTGCTGTTACCTTGGAGAAGGTGTATTATGATAATGTCATAAATGTGTCACAATGGTAATGAGATCCCAGCCCTGCAGTAATACTTACATAGATAACTCTGTGTTCACATGTAATCCCAAAGATTTTCTGGTCATAAAATCATGTCCTTGTGTTTCTTAAAGAAACTGGAGTTCATATGTGCAGCATCCACTGACTTAAAGCTCATTTCCATAGCTTTGGCTTTGTCTAAGCCACTCTGTTTACACAAGAAGGTCAGTTTAGTAATGATGACAAAATGTCATTACACTTTGGTAAACTGGGGGGATTTGGAGAACCCTATTCTCTCTCTTGCTTCTGCTTTTCTTGCTGGTTGTGGAAGGTAAAGCAAGAGGAAGTCCTTCATCACACCTTTCATGGGTAAGTTTTTCCCATTTATGCTATTGTCTCTCTTGTTTACATAGTCTGCATTTGAGTATTTTTCTGCTCTTTATAAAAGCAAGTGATGAAACAAAACTAAGAAGCTTGCTTAACATTAAACACAGGCACAGACAGAATTTCACAAGAATTATCTGTACCATCAATTTTTGACTGCCATTAATTGGCATTTCACTCCTGTGAACTATCATGGTTTTCAAACACATGTACAGTATTAATTAGAAATGGGAACTCTCAATAGCTGCTAAGAAACAAGTATATGTTAGTAACCATTTTTTTACCCCTGGCATTAATGCCTTGTCATGAGCTCAAGGATGTTTCCCTCGGAACAAATCCCTGTCTTTCCCAATTGGCAGGCTGAAAATTTCAAAGCTAATTGCTGGTTAATATAATGAGATAGGAGGGGGTATGTCTGCTAAAGGAAATGTAGAGAATAACAAGCAATATCTATATTAAAGCACTAAACAGGACACACAGGTCTGAGCATGTTAAACTAGCAGGGTCTGTAGCATGATTTTCATCTAGGTCAACTAACAGGGTAAGACCAGGCATGGTTCAGGGGGTCCTATGGCCAGGCAGCATTTCCAATAGGTAACTCAGATGCAGCCACCCTCTTTTAGGACACACAAGACAGAATTACTGTCATGCTAGTTGATTTCAGGGCTAGTAACAGTCCCCAGCCTGCTTTATTTGCAGCTATATGTATTGGTGTCGCCATAGAAACCTGAAGAACCAAGGAATAAATAGTAATTAAAAAACCCAAAACTATGAGAAGAATAACACTTTAGCACCTTTGGAATTTTCTGAAATACTACCTTAGATCTGATTAGCTTTGAGATGTGCAATTGCATTTCTTTATTTTAAATACTCCCTTGTCCATTGCTACATATGCCATGGAGAGCAATCTGCTAAAATCCTGTGCTGAATTTTTTTATGTGAATTGTTGCCTTTACTGCCATGTTGCCGCTTCCCATGAGTGAAGTTAGTGTGCTGAAGCATTTATAGAAGGACCTAATGGACTATACAAGAATATGGAGAAATAAAGAATATACAGAGCACTTCCAAAACATGCAGAACAATAAAACTGGAAAACCCTAAAGATTTTTCTTTTTTCTATTTATTTTCCTTGGAAAGGTTTCTTGTAACAAAGGAGAAAAGGTTTTAAACAAAACCACGACGTTTAAATTAACATTCCTTTTAAAGCAGTGTCTGCATGTAAAGAGTGACCTTCAGCTCTTGTGAAAGGTATTTTTACAGGCCCCGGCACAGACTGGTTTTTGGTCCAAAGGCAAAAGAATACAAAGTTTGAAACTGAGATAAAAACCAGCAAGTGATAAATCACGGAGTTGAGAGAGAACTACCTGGGTCACTTGGAAAGCAAGGAAGCAATGCATGCTTCAGAATGATATAAAGGGTATCTAGGATATCTAGAAATAAAGGAAAAGCATTGACCACAGACGCTGGCTTAGTCTTGAGAAGCACCATGAAATGGAGCTGATAGCATGGCAAGCGTCAGACTCAGTGCAATTTCCTGGATGACATTGTCACCAAAGAGCTGATGAGACCTTCAGCTATCTGAACATGTTGATTTCAGGTTAATGCTATCATATCTCTGTCTGAAGCAGCTCTGACCACTATAGCAATAGAGTGCCCACTTCTGGATCCATGACAGATTTTTCTGCACTAGAAAGAATCATCCCATTGAAAGAAGGAGGGATGACACAGTTTGAGGACAAACCTTACAGACAAACAATACAGACTTTCCCTCTAGTTAGCTTAGCAATAAAAAACCCAGGGATTACTTCCAACATCATGGGCTGTGAAAGTTTAGATTTTTCAATTAGTGAGATTTCTAAAGTTGATTGAAAAAGATTGGCTGCTGTCTGCTGACTGCATTTGATTTTGCCATATTTACATGATGGATTTATTTTATCACAATGCACAGCTTCTTTTCAGGAATGGAAGAGAAGCGTCTTCCTCTGAGGCAAGAGAAGCAGCAGCATAATTCATTACATTGAGATGGATCAGGATTGCAGCTAGTGGCAAGGGACTGCGTCTCATTAGAAAACCTTGATCCAAGATCCATTGGGACTGAATTTTTATTTGAATGAGGCTGGCAGGTTGTTTTTCTTTGATTTCTTTCAAAATACAGGATCTAGCCTCTTTCCAAGGCTCTTTTTATAAGTTTTACATAAATCCTTTGCTACTGCAGGAGGATCATGGATCTCGACCTTCTTTGCTCTGTTTCCCTGGTCTTAGGTTCTGATTTACAGTAAGTTGAGGCATGCTTTACATGCCTCTGTCTATTTCACAGCCTCTAAGGATTGTGGAGACCTGGATTTGATGATCCAGGAATCATTTCCTATCCTGTACTTTTTTATTCTTAAGCAGCTGAATCTTCAGTATAGCAGAAAAAATATGTTTCAGAGGCTAAAAGGGAAGGTAAATGATTTCAGGTTATATTTAAGGTAAATTTTCTTAATATGAGAATATTTAAGTTATTAAACCAACATAATTTGGACTGTTGCAGATACATTTTCATTGCCATTTTCTTAGTATATAATCTTTTAAAACTTCAAAAGAAGAGAACTTAGGACAGCTGTATTGGTTATGCATGGCAAGCCAAACTAAGTGATGATAGCCACCTTATTGTGACTTCATATCATGGTGCTTTATTAAATTATAGACATAGCAAACCAACCCAAGCCTAGAAGAAGGTATAAAATGCACACAGTTTTCTGCATTCTCTCACCTATTTCAATATATTCTTACATAGCCAAGGCAATGTCAAGGCAGAAACAAAAAGTGATTTTTTCTGGGGTAGCTAGACAGTCAAAGATAGCAAAGAAGCCTCACTGCCTAAACAGAGACCACAATGCCTGGGAAGACCAGTTTGGCACCCGTTTCTGAAGAACAGCATCTTCCAGCAACAGGATTCACTTCCCAACTCCAACACAAGACCAACATCTTACACTTGGTATTTCTACACCTAAGTTTACCTATTTTTCCAGTTATCCTATGCAATCTTTCTTATATGAAGATAAATATTACTGATTATTTCTATAATAACACTACTGGACACTTATCGTTTTATGGTCCAGCATTGGCCAAGCCAAATATTAAACACCATCTATTATTACCTCAGAGTATTACTCTTCTTTGATCATCAAGAACTTGGAAACAGGTCAGTACTGTTAAATTAGCTCTCTTTATCCTACCTCCATACAGATATAGTAGAGATCATCCTATAGGGATGCTGGGGTGAGACTCTTTATAAGGAACTGTAGTGATAGGACAAGGGGTGATGGATTTAAACTGAAACAGGGGAAGTTTAGATTGGATCTGAGAAAGAAATTCTTTCCTGTAAGGGTGGTGAGGCACTGGAATGGGTTGCCCAGGGAAGTTGTGAATGCTCCATTGCTGGCAGTGTTCAAGGCCGGGTGGGACATAACCTTGGGTGGCATGGTTTAACGTGAGGTGTCCCTGCCCACAGCAGGGGGATTGGAAGTAGATGATCTCGAGGTCCTTTCCAGCCCTATCTATTCTATGATTCTGTGAGTATGGTGATGTGGAGTTCTGTAGTTATTTTTTGGTAAATTTTTCTTTCCAGATCATATTATACTGAGCAGTGCCTATTATTATTATCTACCACCTTCTAATTGATTAATCTTTGCTTGTATGTGAAAAACTTCAAGGAAATGTACTCCTAATTTTGGAGAAAACAAGACTTGCCTATTAAACACAGTTATTCATTATCTATCTCATTATTTCACATACTTTGTGAAGAACATGTTGACCACATAAAGAAAATGTGAGTCAATTAAAGTCAGAATGTTTACTGGTGGGGCACATAACCCACCTGTGTAATTAAAACCTGACATTTAATTTAATCTTCTAATGTGACCTAGGGAAGTGTCTTCAGTACTTGCTGCCACCAGGAGAGAGCAGACAGCAACTTTGTCCTTGATGTAAGCTTTTCACTTTCCATTCAGGCTCTGAATCTCCTCCAGCTATTTCCAGGTCTTCCAATTCCTCTCCATCCATCTCACTGACAATTCACAAAGAATGATCTTTAATGACAGACTGGGATATGGGCTCCTCTTTTTATCCTAATTCCCATACCTGCAACATCCGCTCAGCTAGTGGCCATTTCTCCTCAATCCTTTTCCTCAGCCACTTTCTTGGGTCACAAGGCAGCTGTCAGTCAAGGATACAAAGGAGCCAGGGAAATATAGACACTAAAGTGCCTGCTCAGGGGCAGCAAAGCCTCTCTTAAGCACCCAGCATGCAGCCAAAGGGAGACCAGAGATGTGTAGTGTAAAAATCTGCTTCAGGGTTAATACTACATAAAGTTGAAGAGAATGGTGAGAATTGTTTGGCTCTCAGCATCTGAAGTAAATCTAAGTTATCCAGCAATAAAACAACCCAATCAATTTTCAGTACCCTAATCACTGGGATGAAAAACAAAGCAAAGGAGCTTTCTGGCTCTGATCACAGTGACCATATCCTTCTCTTCCAAAGTCTCTAAATGCATGCAGGATATCCATAATTGTTCATATGATGTTTTCTCTCCTGGGTGACTCTAATCCAGTGACACTCGATGAACAATTATTAGCATGAAAAACATGTAATGAGAGGTTATACCATACTGTCATGGTTTTAGCCTCTCAGCCATGCAGTTTGCTCACTCATTTCTCCCTTTTTCTTCCCCCTGTGGAGGAGGATCAAAAGAATGCAAATCCTACAGGTTGAGAAAAGAACAGTTTAGTAACTAAGGTATAAGAAAAATCACTACTGCTACCACCAATAATAATAATACCAGGGAAATAGAAGGAAAGAGAATAAAACTGCTCACTATCCAATACCAAGCCTGACCCCAGAGCAACCCCCAGCAGCGAGACCCACCACTCCGGATCTCTGCTCTCCATTTTTTCATCCTTGACATGACATACTGTGGTATGGAATACCTCTTTGGCCAGTTTGGGTCAGGTGTCCTGTCTCTGCTTCCTCCCAGCTTTCTCTCAGCTTCCCCTCTTCCCTGGTAGAGCATGAGACTCAGAAAGTCCTTGGTCAGATCAAAACATTACCAAGCAGTAACCAAAACCATCTGTGTTATCAGCGTAGTTCCCAGGCCAAAAGTCAAAACCACAGCGCTGCACCAGCTACCAAGAAGGAGAGAAACGACTGCTACTGCTGAACCCAGGACACATACCTGTCTTGACAGCCACCTCACGTTTATACCGCTGCTGTATGGAATCAGCCATCATCACACTGTTGTATATACAAGGCCAAGGTATTGCTAAGTCACCGTCCCCATGACATGACTAAGGTGTTCCATGAGAGTCTCTCTTGGCTCTCCTATGTCTTCTGAGGGTCTATTCAAAAGCAGTTCTCAAAATAATTGTGTTTTGGAAGAACCTAAAGGCAGTCTTTCCCATAGACATCGTGTACAGCTTTTACATGAATGTCAGACAGCCTCAGGTCACCATAAAAAAAGGTTACAGCAAATCACGCTCTGATGATGGTGTTCAGCCTACTAAATGTCACAGATGTCATCTTAAAATTTTCACCTGAAAGTCTGCTAGATTAATATGCAGTTATCTTAAAGTAGAAGCCCACTGAAAGAAATATTAAAGCAGACAGAAGAAAAAGCACCCTATTTTGTATTGCATTTTAGCACAACCACTTTTTCTTTGCTAAACTTATAGTCAACACTAATGCAGAGTTCCGACTTCTATCTAGTACTCATTAAATACGCTAGGACAAAGTTGTTATTAACTACCACAACAGTACTAAAACAGGTAGAACAAGCAATACTTTAAAAATTATTATCATCCTCTCTGCTCAAACCAACCACCCCCATATTGTTTTCAACCCAGCAGCAAATTCAGGAGAGAAGGTGGAGGTGATAGATAGGGATAGTCAGATATTAAGATCCACTAAAACCATCTACAAACTATGTGAAATACTGTGACTACAGCTACTATTTTATTCTTTAAGCAGTAATTGAGTGGGAAAGCAGCTTCCTAACAATCAAAGAACATAACTCTAGCAAGACAATAAGACAATCAATCTCTGTCACAGAATCCAGTATTTAGAGGGGAAGTGATTACAAGAAAAAGTCTGTAAGGGTTCTGGAAGTTAAACTGAGAAAAGAAGTTGCTAAGGGCCATCTTCTCAATAGATATGAATTAGCCACTTACGAAGCCTGTGGTTCAACACTGCCTTATACCAGCTGACATTAGAGATTCTTATATTAAAAACTTGGTACAAAACCTTCTTGCTGCCGTAGGGACAGTGTTAGTTACAAACATTTATCCTAGCAGCCACTGACTTGCCCATCAACAGTGGAGTTCACCCTCAGACATTCACTAAGTTTCTAACCTGATTTTTAAATTGGAAAAATAAATGCCCAAGTATCCAAGGAAAAGAATAGAAGACAATTCACATATATTACACACACACACAGCATCTATGACCTTATAGGTGGTGACCTCATCCTACATTTGGTTGCAGATAATGAAGTGCCTGACAGCCAACTTCATAGTCTCCTTTGGTATCAAGGTATTTCCTGTGATCGCTTCTGCGTCCTGGTCACTTACTCTCCATTTTTTACTATAAACTTGCTGCACCTGCATGAGCTCCACCATTATCCTCTTCCCAGACTCATTCCATGCCCTCTGAAACCTGTTCTAGTTCAGTAGCTCCCTAAGAATGATACAATCACCCTTCCAAAAGGCACCCTTAGCTCAGACACCTAAAGGAAGATGCAGATTTTTATGAGGAAAGAATAGCAATCTGTTATGGACATGTGCATGCATTTTACCTTTCCTAAACAGCCAGCAGTTTTTCCTGCACTATTTCATCTGCATCCACACTGGCACTGCAAATAAGTTTATGCAACCGACCCGGAAATCTGCTAGTGGGAGGGTTTGTGCTGGGATTTCAGCTGAGAATGTGTTTGCTTCCCAGTCCAAAACATTCCTTTGTTGTGCTAAAATTCTGCGTTCTTCATCTGTCTGATTTCCTAAGAAGGGCTGTACTGCACTTCTGACACATCCTCAAAGCTGCCATTTAACACTACCCCAGCCCTTGAAAAAGGCTTGTTTTCAGCCTGTCTCCAAGTTCCACAAATCTATCTGCTACAGTGACAGACAGTCCCAGGCCCCCACTAAATAGCAGAAGGGACGAGATTCCTCCTGAGGACAATTTCCAAAAGGAACATGACTTCCATCTCAAATTGCCCATTGGAGGATCCTTTCTCTCTCTACTGACTATAGGAAAAGTCACGGGTGATTAGCTTTCTGACTCAAATGCTGCATCATTTAGACTTTTGACTCTCAGTAATGTAATTCATAAGGTTGCTAAGCATGTATAAGTTTCTAGGTTTTCAATAGATAAGAGATGTAACTACATTGTGTTGCTGTGATAAAAGCCAGATGCTGGAGGTAGAGGGAGGTCCTAATCAGTCATCAGGTACATCCATTGCCAAAAATGGATTTTCATTTAATTGGCAAATTTTATTACATTTTCCAATTGAGGTTTGAGCAACCCCTATCTGCCCTTCCACTGATAAAGAAAATAGTGCAGACAGTGGCTTTGTCTCTGCTATGTATCAGCAAGACAATTTCTGGAGCTGCGCATACAATCACAACAAATTATTTGTATATATCTGTACAAGAAGCCACATTGCCCCAAGGTCCTCAGGGAAAACCTTTACAGAGACTAAAAGGACAGAGACCTACCAAATTCTGACGATAACATTGTTTGATTATTGCAATCATAAATCACTGAACTCAGAAACAAACATGAAAATCTCTTCAGGAAAAGGAGGAAATTGAGTTCCTCTATACCCAGATGAAAATTCTCACCTCTCAGGTCAGATCAAACACCTTTCTTATTCCCAGCTCTGAAAAGGCTTCAGATGCCTGTAAAATCCCTTCACTAGTTGCTTAATCAACTCACTGCCCAGGGCAACAATGTCCAAAGGATTCTGTGTCCCAGACTGGCAGCACTGTGGGGCAAAGGAGTGGGTTCAGCTCTGCCAAATAATTTCCACTTGGCAGGAGTAGAAGTCAAAGAGAAAAGGCTGTGGAGTTCCCAGGCAAGTACAAAGCCTGAAAGAATGTCCCTGCACACTGAATTCTCCATAGCTTCACTAATAAAGGTGGGTGGCATTATGTTGTCAGCAAAAGCAACGATGTTCAGCTACCCAAAACAAAAAAACACCTGTATTTCTACACAGAAGTCTTCAAAAGAGGATAGCTTGTTTTCAACTTCTTGCTTTCCCCATTCAGTGGTAAAATTCCACAAGGATATCATAACGATCAAGGTGTGTTGTGCAGTGACTTGAAATCATTGTATAATTGTGAACAAAATGGCACGTATCTTTTTTCCTCATTCTCTTCATGTAAGTAGAGCAAGTGAGTCACAGAGACAAGAGTGCACGCTAAAACCCTCACCAAAATTTTAAACAGATAATTTTAGATATGACAGAGAACAAATGGATGACTCTGAGTGTTACATAATGTGGCCTTTTATATCCTCCTGTGTCCCAGATACAGGTACAGACCTGCATTATTACAAGTTCCCCAACAACAGACCAGATTAAAGAGATTGCCATCCTCCATCCCAGTCACAGGTCCCTCCCAAAAGCACATATCTAGTTTACACACACAGGCTCTCAGCAAAACAAAGAAATAGCAGGGGGAGAAAACAGCAAATTCAGTGAATACTTCATTAACCACTTCAATTATTTTATTCCCTAAGGGAGTCAGTAAAGGAAAAGCATTCTTACACTCTCTAATCCAGTTCCTCAAATTTTATAACCACTTTGAGACAGGAAAAGCAATTTGCAGGGATTTCATGGTAACAGATTCACTTCTCCCAGTGACTTGATGACCTTGGTCAACGCACTTGTGGGGAAGCCAGGAAAGATATGTCCATTTACATGACACTCAAATCTGCCTCCATCAACTTCAGTAGCAGAAGCCCAGAGAACATAAAGAAGGACTACACAGCCCTGGGAAAGGTGGTTAGGGGCTTTGGAGCTAAGATTGGTTTCATCAGTTCTCCATAATACAGAGGAAGACCTTAAAAAGGATAGGAGGATTTGGCAGGTTAGTAAATGGTTAGAAAGGTGATGCCACAGTCAGGGGCTTGGATATTTTGAACATGGGACTCAATTTAGTAGTTCCAACCCCCCTGCCAGAGGCAGAGACACTGGTGGAGCTGATCTGATAAAGAGGGATGTCATGGTTTAAGCCCAGCTGTAATTCACGCAGTTTGCTCACTCATTTCCCCTATTTCTTCCCCCTTGTTCTTGGGGGGGTGGGAAGGAGAATCAAAAGAATGTAACTCCCATGGGTTGAGATAAGAACAGTCCAGTAACTGAGGTATAACACAAATCACTGGTGCTACCACCAATAATAATAATGATAAGGGAAATAACAAGGGAACTCATCACTCACCAACTGATACCCAGCCTGACCCAGTAGTGATCTAACCCTTCCGGGTAGCTGCCCTCAGTTTATATAGTGGGCATGGCATGCTGTGGTATGGAATATCTCTTTGATCAGTTTGGGTTAGGTGTCCCACCTCTGCTTCTCCCTGCCTCTCTCCTCCCTGTCAGAGCATGAGGCTCAGAAAGTCCTTGGTCAGACTCAACATTACTGAGCAGCAACTGAAAACATCGGTGTTATCAGCGCTGTTCCCAGGTTGAAAGTCAAAACCACAGCACTGCACCGGCTACAAAGAAGGAGAAAAATGAGTGCTACTGCTGAACCCAGGACAAAGGGGAAGAGCGGTTTTGGTAGGAGGCTTGCCAGAGTAGTCAAAGATCTTTTAAACTAGATGTGTTTGTGGAGAGGGGCATCATTCCATCCCAACACACCCACTCAGTTCCCAGCACCTATAATGAATGCTCGGAGCAATGTAGATGTACTGCAGCCGCTCCACTCAATGAGCTGGCTTCATTTGTTCAACATCTTTGTTGGTGACATGGACTGTGGGATTGAGTGCGTCCTCAGCAAGTTTGCTGATGACATCAAGCTGTGTGGTTTGGTTGATATGCTGGAGGGAAGGAATATCATCCAGAGGGACCTTGACATGCTTGTGAGGTGGGGGGATGCAAACTTACAAAGTTTTTTCTCCCGTATGAAGACAGGATGAGAAAGTTGGGGCTGTTTAGCCTGGAGAAGAGAAATTTGTATGGAGACTTCATAGCAGCCTTCCAGTATCTGAAGGGGGCCTATAGGGATGCTGGGGATAGACTCTTCATTAGGGACTGTAGTAACAGGACAAGGGGTAATGGTTTCAAACCTAAACAGGGGAAGTTTAGATTGAATATGAGGAAGAAATTCTTTACTGTAAGGGTGATGAGGAACAGGAATGAATTGCCCAGAGAAGCTGTGAATGCTCCATCACTGGAAATGTTCAAGGCCGGGTTTGACAGAGCCTTGGGTGGCATGGTTTAGTGGGAAGTGTCTCTGCCTCTGGCAGGGGGGTTGGAACTAGATGAACTTAAGGTCCTTTCCAACCCTAACTCTTCTATGATTCTATGTGGGTGGGTATCAAGTTTCCACACAAAAAAACATCAGAGATTTGGTTGGAGGATGAGGACTCAAAGCCTCTGACGATATCTGCAACCCAAGCTAAGCAGCTAGGACAGCCCTTCAGGATTGAGAAAGAAGTAGCAATGCCAGCCCTCTCCAGGTCATGAAATAAGGGGGAAGGACCACAAGCTACAACACTTTTGGGATCAAAATGAAGATGTGCCTGCTGGAGAAACTCTGTGATATACCAAATGTATGACCAAGCTACATTAAACCAGAGCTCTATTCTGAGACTATGGAATTTCATCAGAAGCTGCCCTCTGGTGGGGTACAGTCGTTCCTCTTCCTTGGTTTTATTGCCTATTGTTTTGCCCTACTTTAAGTAAGGCAGAAATGTAGCCAGTGGAAGTTTATGGACCCTCTAGGGGTTGCCTCTGTCAGAACAGAATTTACTGCAAGTTTCCACAAGCCAGAAATACTTATTAGATCAGTATGGATGAGAGGGGTTTCAAACGTAACACCAGGGTACATACATTCTGTCCATAAAAAAATGGCAAATTGGGTTTTTACTCTGGAGATAAACATCCATAAATCAGACAGTGATGGCATAGTGGTGAATGCAGTGTGAATCAAGAGTCTCAGGAACAAGAAAAACTAAGAGAATTGTGTCAGAAAATTGCCATATAGATGATAATTATGATGAAGAAGTTTAAAACCCAATAACTCATTTAGCATCAGAAGCAGTGGGGAGCAAGATTTTAAGACTCACAGAGGCCACTGGTTTTCGTGAGAAGCAGCAGCTGTTTCAAATACCCAACTGTTACCAACTGGGAGAACAGAAAGTTCAGCATCACTCCTGGAGCTCTGCCTGCTTGACGTTAATGTGAATTATAAACAAATGCCATAATGCGCTGGTTTTCTGCAAAATTCTATTATTCCTTTTAATTTAAAAACAAGTTAAATGGTATTTCTTATAAGATGTTTGGTTAGGGTTGACATTTAAACATAGGACCTATTATTTATGTGGGTTTTCAGACAGTTCGTCCTTTAGCTACTCTTGAGGGATATGGCTTGAAAAAACAAATCACAGCTAAGTAAGATTGCTGTGGAAAGAGATAGCGCAAGAGATAATTCAGTTGTGTCTCTTCAAGGACAATTCTGGGTCATGGTACAAGCTTGAAAAGAGTGTGAAAACATCAACAGGGACTCCATCCCTCTCAGAACTGATCAGCTTTTACATCCACTACAGCTACCTTTAACTGATAATAAGGATATTTAGCAACTTGCAAGATAAGGCCTTGTAAATTAGTATCCACCTATAATATCATGTGAAAATATCAAGCTGTAATTTAATACTTACCTGGATCCAGGAAACTCCTGTGAGTTTATTTCAAGGTGGATTTCAACATTTTATTTATATTTTATTAAAAAAAAAAAAATTGTGTTTGCTTGGAAAAACAAGAATAATTAATTTTGGCAAAGCTGCTGGCATTAATTTCCAGACAGTCTCCCTCAAGACTTGACAGTGAAGGTGTGGTTATACTGAAATGTGGAAATGCTATTGAATGAGAGGGGTATTATGTACATTGGGTATTTTTAAGTGATTCTTGTTCCAAGAAGGCAAGCTGACAGACTATCAGCACTAGCTTTTCAGACCATTCTTAAAATTAGTGAATTGCTCCAGATCAGTGCCATAAGGCAATGTGCGTAACTGGCATATGTGAGCAATATTGCCTTCATCTAGCCAGTCTGATATAGAATCATGGCATATTTAGGGTTAAGAAGGACCTAAGATCATCTAGTTCCAACCCCTTAAGGTACCCTGTGGTACCTTAAAGGAATTGGAGATGTAGGTCACTTAGGTCTTAAAAATGTGTCTCCTCACAGCAAAAATCATCAGCCTAATTGAATAATCACCTGATCCATTTAAATGCCAACTACAACCATTGCTTCAGGTGATACCTTTCATTCTGGAAGACAACTCATTGCTGGTAGATACAGATCTATGAGGTAGGGTAGGATGAATACAGGAAGGAAAGCTGTTGCAGAAACTGAATACAAGAGCATGCATACATGGTTATGATGAAGGCCACGATGAGTAGCACTACACACTCCTTTCACAAAAAGGCTACACATTTGTCTCACAGATTTGTCATTTCCCATAATTACATCCTTTTAAAAGCTGTTGATGTGATTTGCATTAGGACAAGGCTCATACATGCTCATTTACTGCATTTCACTTGTGGATTGTTAATAACAAAGTATAGTATCTCTGCTGCTTGGAATTGAGCATAGCCTAAGAAAAAAAAGGAATCATTCCACAAGATTTGTCTTCTGGTAACACATTCACACAGTCTTAATCTTCATTTTCAGCAGTGGGATTAATGTTCAAAGAATCATGTGCTCCAAGAACAAATCCATTCCAAGACTTCATAATCTGCTCTAGTATATTCCTACAGGGGAAAAAAATAATGGCTGAAACAAACAGATTACTCTTTCTGCTTTTTGCAAGGCTTTAGGACCAATTCCTTACAAATACCAAATCACTCAGCACTCTTGTATCTCTCTTGCTCTACAAGGTGTTTGTAGCTGGTCTCAATCTACCATGAAGGTCACAAGTTGCTTTGTTCTGAGATCCACAGGGATCACTTCAAACAGTGGAATAAAAGGCAGTACATTCATAATGAACACAGTACAAGGATATCATTTTGAAAAGCTGCAGACTGTTTTCACTCTCCAAAGGGGTGGCGGACTGTCCTGCTCAGAGGGACTTGAAAACATGAATAAGGGGATCCTGTTTTCAGGCCTCAGTGCTTATGTGCATTTTCATGAACATCTTTGCAACTTCAGGAAGAGTTTTTCTTGTTGCCTTTCAGCAGTGTCACTGCCAGGAAACAGCTCCACAGCAGGGATTAAACCCCCACTCATGCTTTTAGCCCAGCCAAAAGAGCTGTATGAACTATGTGTCTTTTACTGCTCAACAAGACAGCTGGCATGTGTTTCACCCTTGTAATTGTCTTCTATCCACTTAGCCCTGACTGCCAACTCTGATGTTTGATGGACTCCTAGGTCCTCGTTCCAGTATGACTATTCAATATACAAGATTTACTCTTTAGCATATGGATTTGGCTTGGGACCACTGCCCCCTCACATCTTCTATGGTGTCCTGACTGCTTAAATTTTGACCACTAGCCTTTCATACACCATCAGTTTAAAAAGAGCATTGATTTTTTTCTGGCTTTTAGCCTAGATTTGTCATTTACAATAGCTGGCTGCCATCCGCATCCCCAAGTTTAGCCTGTCACTAACCACTGTGTGAGATTTCACATCTCTCTCACATCTCTAGTGACTACATGTCATGGGTTCAGCAGCAACAGTCATTTTTTCTTTATCATAGTAGCTGGTGTAGCACTGTGTTTTTGATTTTCAGCTGGGAACAGTGCTGATAACACCAGTGTTTATAGTTATGGCTTAGAATGTTTAGGCTGGCCAAGGACTTTCTGAGTT
>JASSUY010021575.1:0-25108 GCA_032466535.1 Forpus xanthops | reverse complement strand
CCCATCCCTGGCAGTGTTTAAGGCCAGGTTGGATGGGGCTTGGAGCAACCTGGTCAAATGGAAGGTGTTCCTGCTCATGACAGGTACATTAGAACTGGATGATGTCTACGGTCTGTTCCAACCCAATTGACTCCATGATCTTGTGACAAGCAGACCTCTTTTACAGAGGAGGGAGTACCTCTTTTGTTGTTGTTGCTGGGGGGTTGGAGTGGATAAACTGGAAGGAACCGTAGAGTCACCTATCTATGCAGAGCAGAAGCTCCTGCCCTCTTGTTGCTGCCAGCAGCTAGTTTCTGATTTGGTCAGGTGCATGGTGAGCTTTGGTAAGACGTAGATCCAGCTGTAGTGAAGCAGTACTTTCAAAGGACTATTCTTGCTTGGTTGTATTTTTCCTTTTCCTCTTCTACAACTGGGACAAGAGTAGTTACTGCAGCTGTTGTGTGTGAGGACTCAGTATTCAGTCACGGCACAAATACAAAGAATCCAGGGTCACCACAATCTTTTTACCACTGATGCAGAAATAAAGCAATTTATTTTTGATAAAACAGTCATTAGTGCAATACATCTTAGAATAGAAGAATGAAATGAAAGTATTTACATATAACTTAAGCAACAAACCCAACTGTGGTCTGAGGTCATTTTAGTATTTTTTTTTTTAAGTAAAAATAAGGCAAATAAAAACCACTTCAGTGTTCTTTATCCAAACTAATCAAACTCAAAATTAACGATTGTCTACATATACTGTTAAAAAGTACGTGATTTTCCAGACAAGCTCAGACATTTCACAGCAGAAAAAGTATTCCAGAGTTACAGAACCGTTGTTTTCTTAAGTAACATGTAGCTATTTTCAGAAGGCTGACAGGCTTCCATTTCTCCTGGCTGAGAGGCTCTCAGTGGACTGCATTTCACCTAGACAGGCCAAACTTTCTTCATCATGATTAAAGCAGTCATACGTGCTCTGCAAAGTACCATTTACTGCTCTGTCATCTTTCCGCAAAGAGACGGGCAGATTTGCCAGGGTGAAATTCACATCTTTGAAGGCATGCAATAAAAAGATCCCCACAATAATAGTCAGGAAGCCACTGAAGGTGCCAATAATGTCATCAGCCGCCATGTGTTGCCATTCCTTGAAAAGGATGGCAGAACAAGTTAAAACAGACGTTGTAAAGATTACATAATATATTGGAGTCACTATCGAAGTGTTGAATATATCCAGAGCCCTGTTTAAATAGTTGATCTGCGTGCTCACACAGACAATAAGGCTTAGCAGCAGAATCCAAGACAAAGGATGGTTCAGCACTGGTTTTCCTGCAAAGAGTTCCTTTATAGTGATGCCCAAACCTTTTACACAGGATACTGATAATGCTCCAATTACAGAGCAAATTGTTATGTACACGAGAATGTTGGTCTGTCCATGGCGAGGTCCCACCACAAATATCAGAATTAAAGACACAATGACAACAACAGTTGCGAAGACCACAAAACCTACAGGTGGGGGAAAAAATAAATCTCATTATTTATGTACACCACCAAAAGCACCTTAGAGATACTGAGAAAACACTCATTAACAAGGCAAACTGCTCAGCTTAAACATAAGAGTTCAAGATGGCCCTAATTACTCCTCCAACACTGAAGTTAAAACAATTCAGAGCAAGCTAGCAAAAACAAGACTGAAACTCAGGCAACTTCTATTACCTTTAGCAGTAATTTAGCAGTCTATCAGCAGGATGACAACAGGATTAGATTGAATTGCCTTACGCACAGCCTCACCAAGGAGTGTATGTCACTGGGTACAGGCTGAATGCGTTGTAGGGAGGCACATTTTGGCAGCCTGCTATGTTCATTGGCAGCTTTCCAATAATCAGGTCATTCCTTAAGATCAGCTTTTAAATCTCTGCGCTGGTTATTCCCTCGTGTTTAACACAGGAATCATGTTTGCATATACAGTATTTTGCAAATGTGTATTTTCTTACATGTTTCATGTAAGGATAGGAGCTAGTCTGCAAGATTACACTTCCTAGACACTGCAGCACCTCCTTCTTTCATTTTAAGGGTAGCTCAAATTTGGCCTTGGAGACTGACACACTTCAATCAAAATGTACAGAAGCTGCGCTTATCCAACTGTGCTACTGCATTTGTTTAAACTGTCATCCCTCTGGGTTGCATCAAGACATTCTGTTCAAGGCTAGACAACTTCACTGGCATCATGCAAAGCTCCCTATGGAATTACATCACAGAATTAAAGACTCAACTTCATTCGTACAACATGAAGCAGACATGGGTTATCTTCCTGGAACATGAAAGCAACAATAATGAAGCTGTAATAACAGAATGATTGTCTGCGTACATATCAAGTCAGCGTCTCTTACCTGGATCGCCTAGTTTGTGGGACATTTCATTTAAAGTTTCTACTTCCTCTTCTTGGGGAGCGTGAATTACCATCACAGTTGATCCCAGTATACTCAGCAAACACCCTAGTTTTCCATGTAGATTAAGCTTTTCATTTAAAAAGAAGGATGACAGAATGGCACTAAGAAGAAAATGAAATGCACCGGTGAACAGGGAATTAGTAATATGAATTTTCTCTTCAACTTAGAGGTTGCTTTAACTGTACAGGTCACTTGCATATACAATGTGCAGTTTAAGAATATATACACAGTTGATTACCTATCCTAAGATACTTGCTATGGTGAAAACTACCCATCAATATTTGGCATCTCTCCCCATAACCCTGTTTTTTATGCTGCCTACTAAAAGCTCTGTATGTAAGCAGTTGTAAAAATAAGTTTTTAAAGACAAAAAAAAATCTTAATTCTACCTAGGAATTAAAATACTATTCTATTGCATATAACTTTTCACAGACTGAGGCATAGATGCATTACCAGAACCCTGTTACAGCATAGTCATTTCCCATTTGGAGAAACCTGAAGTCACTCCTGCTGTTTTTAAGCACTCTTTATTTTGTTAAGAACAAAACACATTGCATTTCAGTAGCATAGTAATAAATATTTTACTCCACTCTCTGAAAGCACACTGCTGTTTGGGCTTCTTACCTTACAAGAACACTGAGAGCTCCTAAAGGAGTCACTAATGTAGCTGGTGCGAAAGCATAGGCAGCAAAGTTGGCTACTTCACCAGCTCCCACTGCAGAGTGATAATAATGACAATCAAAAAAAGGTGTTAGACTGTCTTACACATCTGTGAATCACTGCAAGTGTTCCTGCATTCGTAAGTATGCAGTAAGGGAACACTGGATAACTCTCATTTTGATGTTCAGCTAACTGCTAGCAGAACACACCCCTCAACCCCTGCTACTGATGTAAAAAGAAAAGAAAAAGAAGGCTGGGGGACTACAACAGGTATTACAGTTAATTCAGCCAGATCAGAAGGTGTTTTTATTTTGATGTCTACACTGTAGCTCCTTAAGACTGCCAACTTGACTGATGAACTACATGGAGACATCTGCAATAACAAGATCCAGGGCAATGAATACACTAAGTCATAGGTACCTGAACACAGCTGCTAAGTTGAAAGTTAAAGCAATAAAAAAAAGTTCAGAAAATTGACATCATCCCAAAATATGCTTCCCTCTAAAGAATCCTGTGCATGTAGGCACTTCTCTACTAAGGCAAAAACCAGGATGCATATGCTAGCAAAGAGATAAGAGGAAGACCAAATGCCTTCCTAGTTCCACTGCCCAGAGAGCAGTTATGTTAATGAAAGAACTGGTGATACCCATCAAGCTTTACCATACATTGTAGAATCCCCATCTCACTTTTGTAACCACTGCTGCCATCCGTGGTATAGTTATTTACATAATTTATATAATGCAGATTATA
This sequence comes from Forpus xanthops, assembly GCA_032466535.1. Lineage (NCBI taxonomy): Eukaryota > Metazoa > Chordata > Aves > Psittaciformes > Psittacidae > Forpus > Forpus xanthops. The sequence continues at coordinate 21,269 of JASSUY010021575.1, read as the reverse complement.
TTTTGATACTTACTTGAAAGAAGTCCAGCCCACCACAGCCACTCCTTAAGGTACGCATGACCACCTTGACCTAAAATTGAAAGAATGTTACTCCATTAAAAACATACATGAACAAAGAGTAAGCCCCATCACTGATAACACAGCCATAACATACTTGCAGCCCAGCCCCTGAAAAACCATGGGCACCCTTTTGATACTTATGCTTTATAATTACAGGGGTTGAAAACAAATCATCTTCGATTTCTCCTACAGCCTACTTTGAAAACCAGTTATTTTATTTCTTTTGTATTAGAAACTGCACTGATGACCGTATCTGCTTGACCCTGGAAACCAGCTCTTTCAACTCATGCTAACATCATGAAAAGCCATGTTTCTCACCAGACCAAAACCCTGGGGAAATAATGTGTAGTTTATGTGGTTAATTATAGGTACAAACATGTGAAATGTAGTCCCATTGCCCCATTCTGAACCAGGGAGCATCACTTACATATCCCAACCACATCTTTCAGTTTAAAACCATTGTCCCCTGTCCTGTCACTAGACACTGGTTAAAAAAAAAACCAAACAACAAACAATCAAACCCCTGCACTTTTAAGTCCCCTTTATGTATTGAAAGACCACAGTAATGTCTCCCTGGGGCCTTCTCTTCTACAGGACTGGACTCCCTCTGGACTCCCTCCAACAGGCCTACTTCCTTCTTATGTTGGAAGGCCCAGAACTAAACACAGTACTAGTATTACTGGTGGGGACACACTAGAGCAAAGTACAGGGTTATTCTTTTGATGCAGCCCAGGATACGGTTGGATTTCTGGGCTGCAAGTGCACATTGCCAGGTCATGTCAAATTTTTCATCCACCAGTACCCCAAATCCTTCTCCCCAGGGGCACTCTCAATCTCTTCATTCCCCAGCCTGTACTGATCCTGGAGACTGCCCCAGCCCAGCTGCCAGACCTTACTCTTGGTCTTTCTGTATTTCATGAGATTTGTATGGGGCAACTACTCAAGCCTTTCAAGGTCCCTTTGGATGGCACCCCTTCCCTCCAGCAATCAACTGCACCACACAGCTTGATTTTATCCACAAACTCGTTGAGAGTGCTTGAAATCCCACTGTATGTCACTGATGAAGATAATCAGTACTGCTTCCAGTATGAAGCCTTGAGGGACACTATCTATTATATATGACTATTATATGTGATTTTTAGTTTTGTTGTTTCTCCTGACACTCAAAGGCCTGTAATATTCTCCCAAATTCAGTCATTCAGGAGCACAGATGTACTTAAGAGTGCTGCTTCCAAGTTCAATTTGCAAGTACAATTTAGATGTAACTGACACGGCAAAGGAATCCTTCAACAAGTGTCCCTGGAGGGCATTACATACCCATTAAATAAGACAAAGCACACAGTTAGGTTGCCTCACACCAGAAGTATATGAGACCTAAAACAGAGAGCTGGTCTGGTTTTACATGCAACAAAGTCAAAACAAGATCATAAGTTTAGTAATCTTCTGTTAAGCAGCAAAACTTAAACAGGTATTTACCTGCTCTCATGGAGCCTTTCCTAGCTAACCGGAGAAGGCCTTTCTTTTTCAGGATGAAACTTCCTCCGATAAAAATGCTGGAACTCATAGCCAACACCAGACCAATACAGAAGTCATATTTCCCACGAGTTTGGCTCATCTCGTAAGCTACTACAGACTGTCACATTGATCAAGGAACAGTATAACTTCTGTTACTCAACACACGATGATGCAACACTGAAACCTGAGCAAAATAAGCACATCAGAATTAACCTGATAGAAATACATACTCTAAAGGAAAATCCTCAACAGCTCATGTGACTGGCTCTCCTGTGAATAGTCTCTGCTATGAGTACTTAAACACAAAAAAAGGTAATCCTTGAAGCATGTGTAAGCTTGAACCATGAAAGAGTGACTAACAAATCTGAATATTCAGTAGGAAGGGCTTCCGATCCAGAACATAAAAACTGAAACTCAAATAAGTAAGTTCTTTGAGAAATGTTAAGAAAATCTGAAAGATGTGTGATTTATTTTTGTTGTCATTAAGTACCCAGATCTATGCCTGGCACACCATGTAACAGACAATACCGATCACTTACACTGCAATCAGTCTGTAAGGCAGCTTGAGAACAGCCACAGCATTTCTTCCATATAAACTCACTAGAAAAAAAATGAAAGAGGAAATCAGGGTGAGTGTTTAGCCATGTAGTAACTTCCGTAACACAAATAAGCTTGAGATGTGTGCACATGCACTTTCTCTCTAACGAAAGGGGAAATCTGGGAAAGAAATAAGGCATCTCTTTGTTGATTTATTTTACAGTTTCTCATACTTATATGAAGCACCTTTTCAGTTTAGCTACAGTAACAATTAGGAGCTTACAGCTGAAAGACTCTCACCTCACCTATGACTTGAAACTAAGGTAGGGAAGACCCTCAACAACACCTTGGTAGAAGGTACTATTTTTTAGACTAGAAATCAGGATTTTTACATGCTCAATTTCTACCTTAATGAAAAAAATTATTTCAGCGCATCTCTTCTGTTACATTCTGCAATGAGGCTATCCCAGACTCCGTGTCACACACAAGATTTTGAATTTTAAGGTCTCTCTAGATATAAATTTTAAACTGAGGAAGAAAAAATAAAGCTCAAAGTCCATTCAAGGTGATTAAACTTTCTGTGGTATTAAAGAAATGAAAACTATGTTCAGTCTTTGATCTCATGACAACTGATAATAATGACAGTATACAGAACTGTTCTAAGGAAAAAAACACAACATATAGATTAAAAAAAATATCTCTCAGGAACACCAATCTTGGATGTGCCAAGACCAGCATTTGGTTCCTTAAGCAATTATTTTCCAGACATTCAGAAGCATGGCATATGACGTAAATTGCACTAACAAGCTTTGATTTAAAAGGAAGGAAAGGAGAGGCTGGAATAAAATGTTTCCATTTCAGTGGTTACTGCAATCTGAAATCCACAACTTCAATGCTGAGGTACCGCAGCAGCTTCCCCAAGAGAGAGTACAATCCTGGTGTCAAGGTACTGCAGTATCAAGCACTCTCATGCCCAGGCAGAGATGGACCCACCCACTGGGAGACCAGGACTAGATAAAATCAGATTCCGGTCTCATACCAGTTCACAGTTCTGATTCCTGCACCTGCTTATTCAAAACCTATTTTCTTCCAATACCACCTTTTCCTGTACTTCCTTGCTTCCAACTTTGATTAATTTGCTACGCCCATAGGAGAAGCCTAGTAGAGAACTGAAGGTAGAGTAACATTAGAAGTAGACACAGATCCTCTTACTTGCATCCAGCTAGTCTATGAAAAAGTTGAGGAAACCAGTCTCATTCAATAAGTACCCAAAACAGCACTATTCCAAATGCTGCAAGATCTAAGGTTCAAAAATTCTCAAGTCCTACTCCCTCAAATCCTTGCACAGTAATTTTTAATATCTTACTTCATAGAAAAAAAGAAAAAAGTAATTGAACTGCAAGAGTTTGCTTTCATTTTCTAGCAACTTCGAAAATCAAGTAGATTCTCACATGATGCAAAATCACCTATCAAAAAAAAACCAAAAAAGACAAAACATTAGTGTGGGAGACAGACCAGAACAAGCCACCTCACTAACTGCATCAAGTATTTCTCTGGTTTTGAATTCAAAGCAAGACTTTCGGTCTCCTGAAGAATAAAGGCATTTGTTTTTTAACGTGAGGAAAATACATTAATAGACTTTTGTGACTGTTCCCTCTACCACCTGTTCTAGCATTCATACACTGTTCAGGTCATAGAGCTGTGAGTGTTCTAGTTACAGCTCATTTAAAATGTTATACTGGTATATCATCACCTGGGGGAGAGCTGCTTTCGCTAAGCTTTTCTCCTCCACCAGTGTTTTCAACAGATGCTACTCTAGTTGTATTACTAGAATAATAGACTAGTATGCTACTATTACTACTAGGAGTATTTTTACTAGTAGCTTTTTACTAAGGGAGAACTCACCATACTGGTGAAACAACTTTTTTTCTTCTCCCTGACTTGCATAGCTTCATCTACACAAAAACATTTCTGACAGAAGTAAAGAGCACCAGTTAGTTCCACACTGTATCTTCCACCCACTGCGTTTCAGAGACAAGGAAGAAGCATAGGCTGCTTTTCCTTGTATCAGAAGAAGACTGACTGCAGAAGAATGTGGAAAGCTTGTGAGCTAACAGGTAATTTTCTCTAGACTTAAAAACACCCTAAGGATGCTACATTTCAAAACTGGTAGCTCTGTACTCCCTCAAATCCCAAATACATTACAAAGTTTTTAATTCCCTGTCAATCATGTTGTTAATCTTGTAAAAACTCAAATCTTAAACACTTCACATAAATTACTGCCAGCTCCTCTTGCTAAGTCTATGTGTCCTCACAGGCACGGACAGTCCAATTTCTGCTTGGGCTGGACTGCTATACTTCCATCTAAGGTTTGTACAGATGTCTCTGTTTTCCAACCATTTGTGCCACGCAGCCATGGTGAACCCAACTTTGCTCTGAAGAGATCCGGCTCACTTTGCATACAGCACAGATATAATTTGCATGTGTAGAATTCACATGTACAGCTGCAAAGTCAAACCAATAGCACACACAGGAAGTTTTACACTTCAAGAAATCATCAGTTTAATTCTAACTATAAGACTCAGTAAAAGAACAGGAATTAACACATCTTCATAAACACCATCAAGAAAAATTATCTTTAGAAATACAAAAATGCCATGAAATGAGCAGTTTCTGGAATAAATACTATTGTCATGTTTCAGCTTCAGGATGTCTCAAAAATGTTCCGTTCCAGCATCCAGTGCCACTGCTAATTTATAAGCAGGTGAGAAGTCAGAAAACGTAGGAGTTAAACAAAGCTGGCAGTGGTTTTAGTTCTATTTGGCGTAGTTCTGCAAAGGTTCTTTAATCAGATTCACAACTGATTTTAACACAGAGAATATTCCATCCACCCAAAACTAACAGTTTCATGAAGGAATACTAGTTTACTCCTCTAATTTCAGAGATGTAAAGAGGGGATGAGACTTTCCTATCCACAGAACCTACAACATTTACAGTGCCTCAAATAACCATCCATTTATGAACTACCTGTAGATCTTCCAGTATCATGAACCATAAATCTCAGGGCGCAACACTGCAAGGACAGGCAACATAGGGAACGTATACCAAGTTTGAACACAGGGAGAGGTGGGAGAAAAAGCTTTCTGGAAAAAAAAAAAAACCACCAAAACCCATGTTGGGCATAAGCAAGTCCAGATTTGCCACAAAGTCTGTTTGTTTTTAAGACGTTAACTGAGAAGTGTCAGAAATGCTGACACGATACAAACTCTCTGGTTGAAAACACAAGATCGTGCACTTTTGTCTCTTTGCTCAAAAGTCCTTTTCTCCCAAAAGCAGCACATACACAGTGCACTGAAGATTTTATGCATTTATTGTAACATTTAAGCTCTCTAAATATTCAGGAACACTTTAAGTGGTGTAACAAGATGAAATATTTTATATTTAAAAGCAAAAGTATGAGGGAGTTTTCAGCCACAGAAAATTAGTATCACTTCCACAAGCTGTACATTGTATGGAAGGAATAGTTGGTAAACTAAACATGGGTGGATTGTTGCAACTTTGCCTACTTGGCCAGCAGCTCTCAAGAGCTCAGTAGACAGCCTTTTCTCCTAGAAGTAATATAACCATATGCTAAATTATTACACATGAGAATTCACAATTTCCTTGTCTAAAACCTGATCTTCTTGTGACAGGATAATGTTATTAAACTAAAAAGGACCTCAACAGGCCATTTACTTCAACCTTTTGTTATATACGGCATCATTCACTGCTGCTTCTCCTCAGTACAGATAATTCAGCCAAGCTCCTCTTCAGAAATACTTACAAAGGAAACGTCACAAACACACAGCCATGCTTTGCTTTGGGTATTGAGAGTTCCTAACAACAGCAATGATCTCCACCTACAACTTCTCTTTGACTACCAAACACCATTATGTTTGTCCACTCTGGACTTGGAAAGATACCAATCTCTTTATCTTTGTACTGCATCTTAACGTTACTCACATTGCTGCACAAGTCGGGTGCTTGGCACTTCCTGCTGTGCCACCTGGGTCCTTTCTCAATAGCCCACTTTTTAATTTTTCTTATGAAGAGCAACTCCCAAAGCTGCACACATATTTTAGCTGAGCTGTTCCTTCTACAATACTGTAGAAGACTATACCATTTCTCATACAACTGAAAACAAGTGGTTTTCTTATCCCTCCCTGAGCAGTCATCTATTGTCAACTCTCCTTCAACTTCTCTATTAGTACAAGCTCTAAATTCTTGTTTACAAAACTACTGTTCTCTGAACTGTACATGGACAGAAAACCATTCCTGCCTGGACATAACAGCTTTCATTTCTTCCTCTAAAAAGCATTGTTTTTTTGTCAGAAATATTTCCTGAAAATATTCACCTGATTTTACAACACTGTCAACCCTTCTCTGCTCAATGCCATTAATTGTTTCTTTGTCCTTTCAGCCAGATCACTAATATTAAACAGCACAAAATTCCAACATGACTCACATGGAAGGACTTTTCAATAAAGGTCTGTTTTGACAAAACATTAGTAACAGTTACTCCAGGTACAGCCAGGTTAAACATCTTTTGTATTGTTCTGTGGTATTTTAACTCCAATTCTCTTTATTTACAAGAGCTCCATGAGAAGTTTTATGTTTCTATCATTGAAACAAAGCACCTATTTAATGCCCTCCTAGCTATTCATAGAAGAAAAAGGGTGTGAACCACCAAGTTGCTTTTAACAAATATACACTGACTGGTGCATGTCACATGAAACATTATATGTTTCTTTCTTCCTTTCCACAGGCATAAACCCAGAGGAAACAGGATCATTACAACAAAAAAAACAAATGTTCAGTATGAAAAGTTCATGATGAGCTTTTCAAAGGCTCATTATACATACCAATTTTGTTCCAAATTCCAGAGGCATTTGCTTCTTAAATATTTCAAAGTTAGGCTTCTGAAATAGAAGTTAAAAAATAACATTAATTGGCATTTTAAGAATTCAGCTTAAAAAAACCTTCTGCCCATCATTTCAAGTTAATTTCATTTTCATGCACGACACACAAGACTGTACATTGTCTCATATACACTTTAAAAAAGGACAGACTTTAACTTGAATAACAAAGCAGAGTGATTCTAAATTTGACCTTTCTTAGGCATATCTCACCCAAAGCATTAGACATACCCGAAGTATTACACCTATTGCATCCCTTTGCTTTTACCATCACTAATCAAAGAAACTAACTTGCTGTCAAAGCTACTCTTCAGAAGGTACATGCTAAAACTGAACTGAAATACCACCCTAGTCCTTTCAGTTTCATCCTGTAACTTAAGTTCTAAGTCACTTTTATTACAAGAATATAAAGGTTTCATTATTTGCTTTGGTCTGGTGAGTTTTCAGAGGATGTTTATACACATGGTGGGCAGTATGAGTACAAACATATTCTCATTAAATTACCGAAATTCCCAAAATATACCTAATTCATTAATCCAAGTCTTCCTCTGTTATGTTCTGTCCACTCATGAACACACCTTTTAAACACACGTATAGGGAGAACATTGAAAGGACAGGTATAATACAGCATTAAGATAAATGAGCTGATGATTCAAAACATAGTCACATGCCTCTTTAAAAGGCCAAGAAACATACATAACAGTACCCAAAGATTTTGTACATACAATTTAGGAAAGAATGCCTCCAATTTTGCACTGTAAAACTGCTCCAATACAGATACAGTTTTCCAGCTTTGTCAAAGTTAAATGAGTCTTCAAGCTTATAGTTATTTACATAATACACAGGCAGGATAAAAAACCACTTCTTTTATAAAAATGTTATATATATGCATATATAAAATACAACATTAGAGACACTAGGACAAGTACTCAGAAAGCAAAACAGTTAACAGTTGTTAAGTTACCCATTTGAAAAGTTTTAGCTGAACTGTGGGGAAAGATTCTTTATACCGGATTTCTATTAATAAAGCAAAAGTAAGTAACGTTCCATTTCCAGAAACTGGGAGAAAACAAGAAAAGTCACACCAAAAACGTTCATACATCTTATTCTTTGTACTTGCTATTTGTAGTTACTCTCTTCTATAAAAAGAATGACCTTCAATCAAATAATTTTCACATTAAAGCAAAAAACTACCTTCACTAAACCAGACTGCCATTCATTAACTGAACACCTGCTACAGACAGTGCTTTGTAGACGATACTGTATTGACTGTATTTCCTAGAAGTCTGCCAAAAGATGACAGGACTTGCTTCAACTTTGCTGTACCTACTACACAGGTTCCACTCTCAGTAGGATGAGTCATGAGCACAAGTTCACTGTTCTACCTTCTGTATTTAAGAGGGGCAGTTTTGAATCCAGGACATTACTCACTGTGATTCCTCCAACATGACTGATCATGTTACAACCTCCTCTCTATTTGTTGGGATTTTATCCTGAGAACTAATAAGCAGAACTGGTGTGAAACTGCATTCTAAAAAGCTTACACAATAATTTCCTATCAACGCTTTGTTACCTTTCAGGGGGAAAAACACTAACTGTAGACAATAACACACATCAAAAGCAATCATAAAGAGCCACGATGACTTATGTTTATTAAGTTTTAGTTAAAAATCACGTTACTTAAAGATGCTGCTGGAAAATGGAGAAAGTTGACCGCTTGAAAAAGATCTGAGGAAAAAATTATCACAAAGAGTCAGACCCAGCCTGTATCTTCACAGGGTATGAATGAACACAAATCATTGCTCTGAACCACAATACAAAGCCAAAATTACTTTTTTTCCCACCTCAGACTGAAGCACTACCAGGGCTCCTCTGTTGAAGTCGCTCTGGAACCAAGCTGCACAACCCTCAACCTCAGCTAACTCAATCTTGAACCAAACCGAAGACAAACTGGCTTAGCTCCCTGATGGGCAAAGCACACACTCCATTAAGTACCACAGCTCTGGCAGCACTAGCGTACTATAACTTGCCGACTCTGTCCAGCAAGAGAAGCTAACAAACATCCAGATTTGGGGGGTTTAATCACGGCCTTCTGAGCCCAAACCACAACAAGTCTCCCACTACGAAGAAACCAGCCTGGCGAAGGTCTTCCTAGGCTCAGCGCAGTGACAGCCACGCAGTCACCGCCACCCGCACGGCGGCGGCACTGCCGGCCCCTGACGGCTCACTCCTCACCCAAAGTGCAGAACACTCAGGACCACTCGCGGCTCGGGGGGGTGGGAGCCGGAAGGCGGGCACCCGGGTACCGGCGCTCCTGAGGAGGCATCAACAAGGCTGACAGCTGCCGAACAGCCAGGGCGCTGGGCGGCGAGGCAAAGCAGGGGCTCGGGGGCGAAGGGAGGGCCCTTCCCGAGACGGAGCCCTCACGCGGGCCGGGCGGCTCTCAGGCACCTCCCACTCCAGACGCCCCGAGCGCTCCCAGCCACCGCCTCCCCTCCGCTCCCCGCCCTCCAAGGGGCCGGCCTTGACCGCCGTTACCCCTCGGCTGGGCCGCTACCAGCAGGGCCCCCTTCCCGCAGCGGGTCCGCCCGCCTCTTTCCGGTTACCTGCGGTCACCGTCCCTCACATCCCCGCCGGGATGGACCCCGCGGCACCCGCCGCGCACGAACGAAGAGGAGGAGATGGGGCTGGGGGAGGCCGGAGCGAACGATGGGAGGGGCTGGTGCCCGCGCGCTCCACCGCCATGAGGGGAGGGAGGGGGACCGGCGGCGGGAGGCGAGGGCAGGCGGCGTCCCGGGCACGGCCTTCCCTGATCCCGGCAGCGCCAGCCGGAAGGGCCGCGGCGGGGACGGAGGCCCCGCCCCGCTCTGATCACGTGCTTCTTCCCATTGCTCCTCCCTCACCCTTCCCTGGGGCGCCCTCCAGCGGCCCGCCCGGGCCCCGCCGCTTCCCTGTTCGATGGCGGCGGGCCGAGGGGACCCGGGCCGGCAGGGAGAAACCCGGCCTGCGAAGGGCTCTGCCGTGCACAGCCTCGGCTGCCGAACTGCGCCGTAACGGGCGGCGGGCAGACCCTCGCAGCGACGCCGTTCGTCTGCAGCCGTGCCTAGTGCATTCCCGCGTCTTGCCACAGGCAAAGCGTGCGTTACCCAGCTTTTACACTCGGGCAGAAAAGGAATACTTACAAACCATACACAACAAAAGGCATTTTACAGGGCTGGGTAAACATATGGACTACTTAATAATTCAGCCCCCACGCTCTTGCTGCATGGTTTGCAACCAAACCCGTTTCACTCTCACATTGACTGAATAGGTGCATTATGGTTAGACAAATATTTCTCCTCAGTTTGTAGAAAAGAGCCCTTGAATGATCATCACAAGCTTCAGACTCCAAGGGCTCTTGAGTTTCTTCAAAACTATTTAAGGTGGCTTTATGCAGCTGCCTTTTAATGTGAGGTCTAGGCAACCAGCACTGCCAAAATACCTGTGGTAGCTCCACACAGAAGATGCAAGTCAGCCTTCTCCAGTAGGCTGGGACTGGTTTGTCACATCCCTTAGTGACAACAGTTCATACTCCTTCATCCTTCTTGCCTTTGGTTATGCGTGGACATTACAGTCTGCACAAGCAGCTGCTATGGCTTTGCCGAACTTAGAAATAAAAACAGGAGAAGCAGTCTTGGCTTTTTCTTAATTGTGTTCAGCTCTGAGGGCCACAAGAGGAACATAGATGGTTCTGTTGGAGCAAGTCTAGAGAAGGGCTGTGACAATGCTCTGAGAGCTGGAGAGTCATGAAGACATGAGAGGCTTGTTGACAAGGCAGCTTGAAGACAAGTTGGGCTTGTTCAGCCTGGAAAAGAGAGGCTCCAGGGTGACCTAGCATGCTGCATTCTAGTACTTAAAGGGGGTCGACAAGGAAGCTGGAGAGGGACAGGACAAGGGAGCTTTGAACTAACAGAATGGAGATTTAGATCAGGTATTAGGAAGGAGTTCTTCGCTGTGAGGGTGGTGAGGCACTGGCACAGGTTGCCCAGAGAAGCTGTGGCTGCCCCATCCCTGGCAGTGTTCAATGTCAGGTTGGATGGGGCTTGGAGCAACCTGGTCTAATGGAAGATGTCCCTGCCCATGGCAAGGGGATTGGAACTGGCTGACGTTTAAGGTTCCTTCCAACCCAAACCATTCTGTGACTTTACGATTTTATGCCTATATTATTGTCTAAGGCAACATTCCATTCCCCAGTTCTCACATTCATGATGTGAACTTTGCACTTGTGAAGTTTTGGGCTTTTTATATATATATGTGTGTGTGTATAGAAATATATTTTTAATATATAAGAATCATTAAGTACCACTATTACCTACATACGCAGTTATTACATACATAATTACATTAGAAGGCTGGCTCTTCTGTGTTTTACAAGACACCAAAGCTGTGACAAAGTTGAACAGATGGTGAAAAGGATTCCTCAGATGGATTAAAGAATAATGAACAACTGTACCACCTTGAACAGTATAAACAGGAGCATCTAAGTACTGATATCTAGGACAGTTCAAAGTTTAAAGGAGCTAAAGAAATTAATGTGCCTATGATCTATGCCGAATGTTGGAAGCATATACACGTACATGCTCCCAAGTTAAATCGTAACAATATCTGAGGCAACTGAATCCATTCTTCTCCTTCCACAAAAGCCACCTCTCAAACAAACTAAAACAATAATAAAGGGAATAAGCTAATGAGAATATTGGCTGGACTCCTTTAAGCATGACAGGCTATCTGTGGGACGTAAGTCATTCTCTCTGTTAATCTTCTTCATGTTTCTTCAACTGCTAGTTCCACTTAACACACTGCCATTTGTTCACACAAAATAGGAATTTTTTAAAGTGTTCTCAGTTCAGCACAAACGATTAAATCTTTACTTAAAAGCCAGTGGTTGTGCTCAGTAACAGAAAATACTCGAATATCTCCGAGTAATTTACAACAGCATGGTATTTCAAGCATGTTTGCTGAGTATCTGGAAAGAATTCCAAATATCAAAACAGTGGTAGCCTCCCTAACCTAACCCAATCCATTCTTGTAGGGTAACTCAGCAGCACAAGCCATCTTTGTGCTCAATGATTTTCACAAGAGAGATCAGCTGCTGTAGGGACTTCTGCTAGGCTGTGGACAGGGTTTTTCAGGACTTAATATCCACTACATGTAAAAATATCTCATAAGGTTTAAAAGGACAAAGAGCAAAAATACCACTCATACAACCTCAGGAAACATTACCAGGTTAGCAGGTAGCCTAGCTTGTGCTGCACAGTGACTGACTCTTGCACAATAATTTCCAACTGTGTACACATAGTGAAAGGGTTGTGATGAAAGCTACTGTGACAGCTGTCTAGAGCTGCTCCCTGGTACATGGTCCCTGAGCAGAATGGTGCCAGCTGGCAGTTTTGAAGCATCCCACCAGGGTGGTGAATCCAGTGAGGTCTGTACCTGGCAGAAGACTGGTAAGAGAATGGGGTAGCCAAAAACAGGGTTTCTGGTGGCCTTGTCCCTTTCACAAAGAAGTTGAGCAGAACAAAGAAACCATGTCTGTGAGTCTACTCATACAACAGTTGCACTGCCACATACAAGGAATTTCAGGGACTCTGCTTAGGACTTAAGCTTTTAGCACAAACCTCGGAATAATCAATAGGACCCTTTTTTTTTTTTTTGCCTTCTTCCTTTCTTTTGGCACTATCTGATTTTGTTTAACTCTCTTCCAATATGAACTGCATTGGTGAGATGCACATGATCAGGACTGGTTATATCCCAGATTTTCAATAAAAACTGTGGTGTAAATGACATACTTGCCTTTACCATGATGTTGCCTTAGAAGCCTAATTCCAGAGATGCACAAGAAGAGAAAAGATTTAATTTTCCTGCTAAAAAAATGTTCTCAAACTACACATTCCTTGTCCTGCTTACTTAAAAATCAGAGAGGCTGCATGTAAAAGGAAAAGCCTCTCCAGTTTTCTGGTCTATCTTTGTATGTTGCATTAGTACCAATACCTTTAAAAATGAAATTCCCAATAAGGAATCCATACAAATTTTGTCCACTGCATACAATACTTCATACTGGAGAAAAGTTAATTTCCTTCTTTAAAAATAACTTTCAATTTTGACCATACTGATGCATCCCCTAAAACTCAAGCACAAAGGTTGAAACAGTTCTTAATCATAAATCCCACCATTAAAAAACAAACAAAAACCTCCACTGCCTGAAAGTCATGCATTTGCCAGTACCTGATATGAGGAGCTAGGAATTTCAGATAAAGGATTAGATGGGCAGCCACTGCAATTTTCCAAGTGATTCTTTCTCCAGGAAGCTCTTGTGATGGTAAATTAGATTGGTGACACAGATTTCCTTACAGCTGTTGCTGCTCAATGCACACTCAACTGTAGAGTAGTAGATCTTCAAATGAAAACCCTAGCAAGAAGCCAGTGTACATCAGTGCAGGAACAGAGCATGTGATAACCCTCAGGACACAGTTTGAAGTGACTTGGGCGCCAACAAGAGAATTCCAGAGAATCATTAATTTGACTTGTGAGTAAATGTCTTTACATTGAAGACATTAAGACTACAGCTTGCTGGCAGACACAACTATACAACAGTGGAGACCTTCATGTGGCAACTTATCTGTACCCATGAAAGAATCCACTATCACATAAAAACAAGGCTGCCGTTTTATGAAAGGGCAATAGCAATATGTCAGGCTGATGACTTGGGGTTAGGCTGTACTACAGCTAGGTGCATGGGAAACTGATTTTTTTTTCCCCTGTGTGATAAAGATGAGACACAAAACAAGCATTGAGCTAGAAATAAATTGTTTATTTTAAAACAATACAGGTTAATAAATAGTTATCAGAAAACTTAATAAATAGCCTTTTATAATTTACACAAGGCAAATACAACATGCCTATAACTATTTTTTAAAAAGCAAAGAGAGTAAGCTTGACTTGTAAGCCATTAACAAATCTATATACACATTATCTGAAAGCTAATAAAATAAACCATTTTTATGTAATCCATAGTAACTATATTGCAATAGCATTGAAGCAACCAAACCTGACACTGTGTATTTGTTGCCAACCACCTTTCTCCCATATCCCATTAGGACTATTTTTACATTCCAGGAGAAAAAAAAAAAAATGGGGAAGGGGGGGCAGGAGGGAGAGAAAATTCCACAGTTTAAAAAGGAAAATACCTCTTTTGTGTAATATTTTCCACTCTGTAGAGCAACTGTCGGGGGAAGGAGGGGGGGGAACGACACCCAACAAAACAAAAAGATAAAAACCCCAAACTTACTTGTAGATTTCAAAAAGTATTTCTTAATCTGTAACATTTCAACATTGTTGTGTAAAATACTTGGGCACTAGTAGTAATAACTGTTGACATAATTGGTGCCTAACATAGTACACACTAAAATTCTGCATCACTTAAGTGTATATTTAGTAGCACCAAGGAGTTACTACGACGACTAATGTCTGTAAAGAAAAGATAACAGGTCATAGTAAACATTTAACGTAAAAGTTCAGCAGTTACACCATCTCAAGACAACTGAGGAAGACCTGCAGCATTTTTGATGTTCTGTATTTATGAAACAAGGCTAGAGGGGTATAACGTGCAAACAACTGCCCATTTGAACACCCTCTATTTATTAACTGCAAATCTTTCTTAAATACAAGCCCTCTACAGTTTTTTAATGAAAAGGAAACCTAAACCTCAGTTTCTAGTGTTTCAACAAATTAATCCAGTGTTTTCAATTTTCAGTGCTAGTTACTTCAGAAAAATACGTGTGTCCAATATAAACCAAGATCATTAACAGGAAGCCTCACTTGTCAAGCTGTTATATGACAGGTTCTTATTAATGTTAGTGGCAGCTCACTAATAAATAGGCTCTATTTACAAAGAGTCCTGGAAAGTCAGTACAGCAGATAACTTGTTTCAAGATCTTTCTTCTTTACATAAGTATTTAAGGTGTAACAAATCTTTTTTTTTTATTTTTTTTTTTCTTGGTTGTATCAAAAAGGTTTCTATTCTCCTACTGAACATTTGAGGGATTTTTGTGTTTCACACCTAATAAAGACTGACTGACACATGTAAATCCTCCATACACTGAAGGGATAATGATCAACAAGCTATCTTCAAGTGAGTAACAAGTAAATATGTTTGACTGGTATAACAGAAGCCAGACATAAGGAGTGGAATGCCTTTCATATGGATTTGACCTTAATTCAGATGCATCCCATCACTGTGATGAGTCCACTTTTTGTATGCATAGCCTCTTCCACTTCTACTTTGGAATCAAAACTGAAGCATCTGGCTCATAGCTATCAATAGATGTAATGCAAAGAGAACGTGAAAGGGGCAGACCCATGAGGGACACCAAAGCTCAGGAGACAACTATGGACATTTGCTCCCTGAGATGATGAACTCGTATCTGTCAAAGGGTAGGGAAAAAAAAAAAAAGAGGAGGAAACAGATAAAACTGAACTTCAACAGTGCCTCTTTTTAAATCAGAATATCAACAGGACTAAAAAGGTAGAATGAGGAGGGCATGAACGGAGGAGGGAAGAATCATGCCAACAGTGACAATGGAAAGTGGTAATACATTTCTAAGTTAAAACTTAACCAGATGCAGTACAGCAGAACTCAAAAGAACACTGCTACAAACTGAATAAAGTAGCAAAAATAAAGGTTTTAATTGTTTAGCATTCATGATGTAAAAGGCTACAGATATGAATGATACGCAAGGCCACAAGAATTTCTTTCACTTTATGTGCTGGCTTTTGACATCTCTGTTTTAAACAAAGTTAACTAGACATTTCTAGAAAGCTCATTACAGATGAGGAGCAGCTGGGGAGAAGAAATTTATGCAGACATTTACCAGCTGTAAGGATGGTCACAGGACCACAGAACACGGCTACTACTTTATTCTTACTCTGCATAGTGAGTGCTTATCAAGTAAACTTGTGTGTGGTGCAGAAAATGGTGAGGTTTAAACAGGGCAGTCAAGTTATTTTTGATCCAATATTACTAATAATTTGCATATGCACCTAACATACTAGGATAGGCACTTTCTAAATAAATAAGAAGGAATTTTAAAACAAAAAAAGACAAACAAGTATGGCCAAAGGAGGATCAAGATGCAACCACAATCATTTCCATTCTGACCTGAAGATTTTCACAGAAGTCTTCCGAGATTAAAAGCTAGTACAAAACCAACATGCAACTCATGAACTCTGCATCTGAATTTTGAAAAGACAACTTGATTGCTTCAGAAAATGGCTAACGTCGTTTTAAAAAGTAGGTCACTACAGGTCTCACAACCTATATACAATTCCAGTTTCAACCAGAAAAAAAGGGAATCAACATGACAGAACCTAACTGCCTGCTGAGAACCAAGATACCACCCTCCAACCAATAACTTGACAGAGGTTAGTTTTAACCAGCTTTCATAGTCCCAATTCCCCTCATCTACAATTCTCAAACTTTCTAGAAACCACATACAAGGTTTGAAAACTCCATGAAGTTGGCCCTTTCTCTACTAGTGCTACTTTATCTCACCAAGATACCTAGTTTCAGTACTGACCTACAACAACATACGTTTCTGCTAACTCAGTCATTCCCCTGCCATTTGGAGTTATAAAACAAGCTTCTAAGTAACAGTGGGGTTCCTACTCCCTCACAAGTCCCTTTGGAATACCAAATGTTTAGGAGTCACTGTTCATGATTATTGCTGCCATTAGAAGAGCTTATACCATTCCTTTTAAGATAAAACAGAGGCTGAGTTTTGACATTAATTCAGGTCAAAAAAACATCCTGAGAGTGAGCAGTGTAACTCCCCATCAATCAACATCCACATTCCTGTCAGCTATCTGCAAAGCTACATTCATCACTCCTTGATAAAGTGTTACGGACTCTTTCAAATACTGTCTTGTAAACACATGGGGTTTTTTTGTTTGTTTCAAGAACGTTCTGAATTACAGATGTTGAGTTCCATTGTACTCATCCATTGTAATGAAGTGGAAAACAACATTCATTACTTTTCAAGCTTTCCTCACAAGTTTTTGACTCGTGATGTTTTAACTATTAAATGTAAGTAGAACATGAAAATTAACTACCTTTTTTTCTTTGGCATATCAATATTCTCTAAATGGTTTAATCTGAGCAGTTCAGAGTTTGAGGTCTCTGTGCTACTTGTCAAAATATTACGGCTGAACAGTTCGCACAGGTCTGAATTACTGGATCTGATTACTGGATTTCCCCGTTGGTTATCTGAAACTCAGCTCTCAGAATGCCTATACCTTTTCAGACTTTAATGCTCTTTTCCCACGTTAAAGAAAGGTTCTGAGCATCTTTTTTTGAGCTATGAGAAATCTCATGCTCTTGTCTCAAATTTCTTTTTTGTGGTCCCTGCTTATTAGCTGCTTCACAAAACCGTTTCCTGTATTTAGTTACTTAACTAAAATAAAGGTATGCTAGATTTCTTTAAGCAGTCTGCCTGTAGCTTACCTCTTCCCATTAGGACTATGGGTTTTTCAGAAGCTCTCGAGGCATCTGAGGGTTTTAGTTCAGGTTGGTAAATTCTTCCAAAAATGTGTGGCTTCTTCTGGGTGCTTTATGTGTTCAGAATTTAAATACAGTCCAATATTATAGACAGTAAAATTGAATTATTAAACTAGCATAGGCCATCTGAAACAAATACATTCACATTTATGCAGTATTTTTGGATTACAAAGGCACTGAAATAGTTCTGAGCTGTTTACGAATAAACCACCATAGAGGCAATGAATCTGTGCATCATTTCCACATCCTTCACAGTCTTTCTGTTGGCTCCCAATTAAAAAACTCTCAGATGAATGTGGTATGTCTTAATGCACATAAGTTACAAAGGAAAATGCATACCTGGACACTACCATCAGCTGATAAGTAATTAGTGAAAGATTTTAAGGGTCCATTGCTCTGTGTAAGAATTTAATTTAAAACTCATGTTTTCATTGCCTGGCAGATGAAGTTGTCAAGACAGTCACTAAAAAGGACACATCTGCAGTCCCTGGTTCAACCAACATTTGTCTCAGAATTCACAGCCTTGGCAGTGAACACATTGCTATATTGAGACTAACAAGTTGTTGTACTCCCTTTTTCACTTTCCCCCATATTTTAAGGTATACATCACTTATGAAAGGTGTCAGATTGAGTGCATTAGAAACTGATGTTCTCTGCCCACAGAAACAGTACCTTAGAAGCCACAACACAAGCTTTCACACACAGGTCTGTCAGGATATCCCCAGATCTTTTCTCATGGATTACCTTTTACAGTAAGGAAATACATCAGTCTCTATGCTGACTCAATCAGTGGTTCCAATTAAGGTCATTTATTGTGTTGACTAGGGTATATGGACAACTGTTCCTTTGAAACTGGATGGAAGCCTCCAATTCATTTCACATAGGCCACCAAATTTGTCGGAGGATAGCTACCAACCTGAATCACGTTTGAATCAGTGACCTAGAAATGAAAGGCTCTGCATCTTTCCCTGAGCCATCCAGTTTCCCCTCAAAAAAAAATTATTTAATCTGTCTTCATGTTAGGTTTATTTAAATCCCCGATATTGAAGTTGAATTCCTTGAAGACTTGTATGAGAACAATTCCAATAGATACTGTGGTGAATCCACAAGCCATTCCCAAGAAATCTACCACTCCTACATTACTCCATTCCCTGAAAAGGATGGCTGAAGCCAGCAGGACTAGGCTGGTAAACACAACATAGTAGATGGCACCAAACACAGAGGAGTCAAAACATTCCAGTGCCTTATTGATGTATCTGAACTGAATGATAATGCTACATCCTAATACTGCCAGGAGTACCAGACAGAGGTACAGAGCCCTTTGACTTGAGGGGTTATTGTGAAAGATATCTTGGGCAGCCAGCCCAATGCCTTTTGTGCTGGGAACAGTAAAACTGCCCAACAGAGAGCAAATACTGATGTAAACCATGATGTTAGTAGGTCCATGAGCTGGAGCTATCCAGAAGATAAGCAGGAGAAGCATTAGCAGCACTACGCAGAGATAACCCACGAAAACTGGAAAACAGAAAGAAAATAAGATAATAGTAAGGTGCAAACTCTTGATGTTTTAAAGACTTTATCAGGCAAATCAGTTATATGCTATTGAATATAGAGCCAAATAAATCACTGAGCTTTTAGAGATGTTGTGGGTGTCTGCAACTGATGTCATGTTCTTGAGGTAAAACAAATAAATATGTAGTAAAATACACAGTGTTGCACATCTCAGCTAGATTTAAGATTTTTTTATTCTTTATTACCACCCAGACTATTTTCCTTAAAGCCTTCTATGACAGACAGCAGTGATAACAACTCATTCATAATCAGTTCAATAAAGCATGGTGTGTGGATGCAGCAAAGAGCTTAAACACAGAGTTAGAGCCCATTAAGGTGAACAAGTTGCATAGGTACACTTCAAAGAACCAGGATGCCATATCATCTACATTATAGCACCAGTTCACAGATTAGAGTGGTGAGAAACATATAATGCTTTAAAGTTTTAAAGAAATGTATTTCCAATTAATTTTGGTCAGACTGAAATGGAAAATTTAGACCAAGGCATTTGTTTTATTTTCTTTCTTTGCAAATTTTTTGGATACCTGGTGTTATTAGGCTTGAGTTTCTCTCACCTAAAGCAATTAAAGGAAGTTACAATAGCTGGCAGTTTAGCTCTTACGCAAGAAAAATAAAAGTGGGTCTGGCACTAGTATGTGTGCTCCAGCAGCTACTGAGGCTTCACATTCTCTGTGAG
Organism: Forpus xanthops; assembly: GCA_032466535.1. NCBI lineage: Eukaryota > Metazoa > Chordata > Aves > Psittaciformes > Psittacidae > Forpus > Forpus xanthops. Next base: position 1,363 of record JASSUY010021575.1, on the reverse strand, counting down.
AAAAACCAGGCATTTCAGCATTGTTTCTCAACAGCCTATTTCTACACACCTTCATTGTGCAAAGAAATCTGCTTGGAACATAACTGGCGTCTAATATAACCTTTTAATAAGAAAAAAAAAAAAGCAAACCCGCAAACCCATGCAGAATTAAAGAACAAAAAGCTATCGGTATTTTTTATTTTGTATAAAGCAACTTGAGATCCTAGAATTATACCTTTCATCTCTAAATAGGAAGATACACTTCATCATTTTAGAAAATTACCAGTTGAAATGCCTGTTTTTCTGAGCTTGTTGTGTGGGATGGTATTTTCAAAAGTACCCACGTTTTCCTTTCTGCATCAATAAATCTGAAGAGTTTCAAGTACAGAAAGGCATTCCTATACAAAAGCTCTACTGAGTTGCCTCTGTCATGTCATGGTTTCTACAAAAGTCAGTTTTCCTACCTGGAAGAAGTGGTAAATCTCTTCCTCCTGCGTGCTCCTAACCAGTCTTACAAAACCATTATGAGTTAATAAAAGAATAAAGTACCTGGATTTGTAAGCTTCTCTTCAAGCTCAGCCTGAGTTGTTACACTCTCAGACTTTGGGGAATGGATGATGAGAACAACAGACCCAGCGCAGCTTAGCAAACATCCCAGCTTGCCAAGAATGTTCAGTTTTTCTTTCAGTAAGTAAGAAGCTAAAATAGACCTTTCACAAAGAGGAAGAAAATTAAAAGTTTGACTACATCCTGTTAATAATGCTGTAACAGTATGTGTCACATGAATTTCCCTCTTAAAGGAATAGTATCAAATGCTGGTGGACCTTTGACCAAATATCAGCACATCCTCAAAATTAATTCGACCTATCTTAAGAAAGATTCATCCAGTTACAGTCTTACTTATCCTTGATGTCTCAGGGAAAAAAAAAAAAAAACAAACCAACACTCCCTCCTCTCTTCCCCCAAATCCCAACATACCCAAAACAAAAAACAACCCAAACAAAACCACAAAACCCCCAACACCTCAAAAAACACCACCACAATAATCCCCTACAAAAAGCCTGCAAACCCCCAAACCATAGATCTGTCACCCAAGGCAGGTATCTAGCCATTAACAATTTGGTGAGCTGCCTTGAAGCCCTATTTTATAGGTGCTACATAGTCAGGAGACAAAAGTGACTTGGTTACAAAGATCACAGGGCTCAGCTCAGACATGTGGCTGACCAAAATACACAAAATTATGTGACACAGGATAAAATAACAGATAGTAAGTAAAGCACCATCAGCGTGCTTCATAGTGTATAAAACTATGAAGATAGGATGAGAAAGTTGGGGCTGTTCAGCCTGGAGAAGAGAAGGCTGCGTGGAGACCTCATAGCAGCCT
>JASSUY010021568.1:0-27806 GCA_032466535.1 Forpus xanthops | reverse complement strand
TGTGAGACAGTGTCAAACTCTTTGCACAAGTCCAGGTAGATGACATCAACTGCTCTACACCTGTCTATCAGTTCCACAGCCCCTTCATAGAAGGCCACCAAATTGATCAGGCAGGATTGCCCCTTAGTGAAGCCATGCTGGCTGCCACCAAGCACCTTGCTGTTTTTCATATGCCTCAGCATGCCTTCCAGGAGAATCCGCTCCAAGATTTTGCCAGGCAGAGGTGTGACTGACTGGTCTGTAGTTCCCTGGCTCATCCATTTTCCTCTTCTTGAAAATGGGGTTATATTTCCCTTTTTGCAGTCATTGGGAACTTCTCCTGGCTGCCAAGATTTTTCAAATATGATGGACAGAGGCTTAGAAACTTCATTTGCCAGTTCCTTTAGGACCTGTGGATGGATTTCACCAGGTCCCATAGACTTGTGTATGTTCAGGTTCTTAAGATGGTCTCACGCCAGATCTTCTCCTACAGTGGGCCTAAGGTCTTCATTATCACAGTCCCTGCATCTGCCTTCCAAGACTTGGGTGGTGTGGTCAGAACATCTGCCAGTGATGCAAAGAAGTCATTAAGAAGCTCAGCCTTCTCCAAATCCATAATAGCCAGCTCTTCTGATAGCTTCTGGAGAGGACCCATATTGTCCCCAGCCTGTCTTTTATTCGCGATGTACCTAGAGAATCCATTCCTGTTATATTGAACATCCCTAGCCCAGTTTAATTCTAACTGGGACTTAGCTTTCCTAACCTGGTCCCTAGGTTCCTGAACAACATCTCTGTATTCTTCCCAGGATGCCTGTCCTTGCCTCTACCTTTTATAAGCCTCTTTTCTCCCTCTAATTTTTCTCAGCAGCTTGTTATCCATACAAGGAGGTCTGGCCCTCCTGCTGCACTTCCTTCTAGTTTGGACGCAACACTCTTGAGCTTGTAGCAGATCATCCTTGAATATCATCCAACAGTCTTAAGCCCTCCTGCCCTCTAGGGCTGTATCCCGTGGAACCCTACTAAGCAGGTTCCTGAAGAGGCCAAAGTCTGCTGTCCTGAAGACCAGGACAGTGAGCTTGCTGCATGCTCTTCTCACTGTCCTGAGGATCTCAAACTCTACCATCTCATGATAGCAAAATGGATTTTGAAGTAGCTGGTATCATCAGCCAGCTACAATATTGTGGAGATACCATTGAAATAGATGAGATGAAAACAACATGAGTAGACGCAGCAGGCCATGTGGTATTTTGTGCAGGAGTGACCTGTTTACTTGAAACTTAAGAAGTTAACTTAAACAGTAAGCAGAGCTTACCAGTTCGGCACAAGTTAACTAATAACTTGAGCCCAATGGATTGATTAGGCTTTGAATATTGCTGTCATCTTCCTTTTGCTTATTGGGCAGATGCAGAAAAGCTCCTGAAACAAGAGGGAAAAAGGCTCCCCCTAAACACTTTGGATTTGCAATAAAGTCAATATTAAGATTAAATGACAGAACCAGTGGTGGGCTATGTTGTGACCCAAAAGGAGTCATTTAGGACGACCTCCTTCCCCTTGGGACCAGCAACCACGTTCATGATACCCTTGTACTGAATTAAGATGAAATGATAACAGCCAGTTTTACGATTTATTAATACAAAATACAAGGCATGTGTTTAGACACAGTAACTCAACAATTATTACTTTAACTGTATCAGCAAGTCCCATGCCATGTGTTTTTACTTAAATCTAGTCAATATTCAATGAAAATTTGTGGAGAGGAGAAGAAAGAGAGAAAGAGAACAGAAGAAATATCACCACCCGTGGATCTAGTGATGTCTCACTGGTCCTTTTCACCCTGGGTATTGTCAGTGGTAGAAGCTCACCCCCTGACCTGAGCCCTGCACTCTTATGTTTGTATTCTTCTGGGGGTTTACCCATAATTTGCATAGGAAGCAAAGAGAGTAGTTACTATGTTAATGATGAGCAAAGTTTAGTGAGTACTTGCACAGTTCCAAAGCTGGGATTCCCCCGAGGGTGCTCCAGTGGTCTGTGTCCCTCATATTGTTGTGTCTACTTTTCCAGTTCATCCTCTGAGTCAGCTCATCCCTAAGTCATCCTTTTACATTCCTGTGGAGGCTTATCACCTTTGAACAAAGGGGTCAGAACAATTCTATCTACGCAGTATCAATAGCCAAACATCTTTGTTATTCGCTTTGTTTATGCTCAAGGCCTCCCATGGTCAAATGTAAATGGTGCTCAAGACAAGCTCAGTTTCCTGTTTCTGACTTGCATTATGGAATGCAAGTGGCATTTGAGACAAGTTCAATGTCCAGGTTCTCTCAGGCTGGCCCTAGATCTCTGTTGTACAAGACAGGTATTTTTATGAAATAATTTTCCTACTCTACCTTAGGGAAGCATGCCATTCAGAAAACCTATATGTGCACCTGTGCCCCTGAGGACTATTGTCTGCGCCCTCCAGTTAGCAGTTGGCACCAGTATGTTTCACAATACAGAGGAATTTAAATTTTCAATAATTGATTGCTGGCCATTTTTAAACAAATTTCGGCTCTTTGGTCCCAAGATGCAGAGCCCACTCTAGCAGACCCCTTGGCTTCTGGCTCAACTCAGTTTTTTGTCACCCCCACATACGACTGGGCTTTAGTTTCCCTTGAGCTGTATTCTGATCTAGTTAGTGAGTGGCAGTGAGCTGGGGAATAGGTAGGTGACATCCATTTTCTGACACAGATAGCAGTTAAAGGTGTGAAATTTCAACAGCAAGGTTAAATGCCTGGATATATTACCACAGGGCAAAATACATGCTAAATGGGATCTTTCTCTATTAGTTCATACACACTGCTACCCAAGAAACATTACTGCACTGCTCTGCTTACTATTACATCTTACAGGGGCTGAAGATTTTATTCCAATACCATAAATCCACATTAAAAGTCTAATCTTTACAACATGCTGCATCATATACCCCCAATGGTCATTTCACTAAGGGAGCAATGGGGGAAGCACAGCTAGTAACGACTTGTGAATGTCCCACACCATGACAGGGACAAGTCTTGCATGAGAATTCAGTGGTCTTGACTGTCAGTACCAGGGGTGTAATGCACATCAGACAAGAGTTTTCTCACCCATCCATCTTCCTTAACTCCATTCTATCTCTGAAAATCAGGAACTGCCAAAGCCAAGAATTGTGTTTGAGTAAAGCCTTTTCCCAGGAAACTTTAGCACTTACAAAACACTTATGGAGACTCTGTAATTGGTGCAATGGCTGTAGACATGTGAAACTCCAGTGAAATATACTGAGAATACAGCCTGTGCTGTACTGTCCATTTTTGTGAGCCCAGTAATGAGTCCCTAAGAGACAGCCAACAAACCATAATTATTCCATCAAACAGCCCTGTTCTCAAAGGTTGACTGGTTTGATCACTGGTTGTATTCTGTTGGAAAGATAGCCAGAAATTAACTAGGGTCCTGAAGTGTTACTATGAAAAAAAAATTGTATTTTATTAGTTTTTGGATACTATTTATACTGTGACTCTTCCAGTTCCCAGCTGGAGGTCTGACAAGCAATCCCTTCCTCCTGCACTGGCACTCCTAGAAAGAAAGTGCTTGGCTGCGGCTTGGCAAAAACCCACTAGACAGCAATTACTTTCCAGTTATAAGCACTCCTTTTGAATACTGACTCCAGTGATCATTTAGGAACAATAGGATTTGCTTCCTCCTCTGACAGACATCGTGCTGCCTCTGCAGTATTTTCCACAGGATCAAGCCCCAGCTTCCCTTAGTCATGTCAAGTAGCTCAATTGAAATGACCTATGGGGATAATGAACTGACATCCCTTAGCGGGTAAGATCAGGGACCAGGGGTGAGAATGGAAATCTGTATCAGTCCTCCTGTAAGCAGAGGCAAAAAAATAGGTTAGCAAAGGTCCTAACCTATTAAGCCATAAAGCAGCCTTGAATTTTAGACTTAAGCTACACCAGGGATTTTAATAACCTTATTCACAAAGCAACAGTGTAGGGCAGATATACTACTCTGCCAAAGAAGGTCTCTTAGACCACAGGGCACTCTGACACATGGGCATAATCCATGGCAAGTGCAACTATCCTTTTATTAATTGTAGCAGTATGATATTTCACCTCAGCCAGGTACTTCCCCTGAGGTCCCCATTCCCTTCTCCCCCGAGTCACACACAGTTGGGACCTGCCATTTGCAAGCACAATGGCAGATGTTCCCCTGCCTTTCCCATGCCTCCATGGGGTACTTGCTCTCAGCTGGCGTATACCTTCATCATAACTTTTTTACAGACATCTGGTAGAATAAGAACACTTTTTTTTTTTTTCTTTAAATTTCTTATTTTAGAAATTCAGCTATCTAAGCTAAACTGCCACAAAATATAGCACACAATGGCTTGTTCTTCTACAGAAACAAATCTGTAATGTCTGGCAATAAGTCCATGATAGACAAAAGCACAGGAGCTTCCTGTATACGCTGGAAAGTCACAAAAATCCAGAAGCTGCTACACCACAGAGCAAGTACTTTGCTGATATTAAGAGGAACATCAATACCATTGAATTCAAAGAGATTGAGTTTCTAACCTCCCCTGACAGCATGCTACCTAAGTGTAGTTAAAAATACAGCCAGTGGTTTTTCAAGCACAGGGTAATGCAATGCCAGCAATTTAAGTTTAGTGCTGCTGTACACAGAAGTTGCATACTGGGCAGTTTTATGTTTTAGTCCTGAAGGTAGAACTATAAGATTTATAGAAGATGACAAAAGTGATTTTGATCCACTGGTCTTTTCTGCAACTAGTACCTTTGCCCTTCATGCCGTTGCTCTTTGTTAACACCTGCAACATAAGGAGTCTGGGAGTACCGTAGATCTGCATAGGCACCACTTTCAACAAAGCACAGAGCACCTTGCTTTCAAATAAAAAAACTAAGTCAGGAAGCTAGCGAACCTTCCTCAAGGCTCTTCACTAAAACTAGATGCTAATCATTCCCCAGATTCCTCAGCAGGCTTGCTATAACTACAGATTTGATGGCTATTGCATTGTGCAAGGGGGGCTGCAGTACATGCTGTATTTTCCCGACCACTGAAGCAGCTGCACTATCATCCTGTCTCAAAAGTATGTTTTGTATGCTACACTTGTGTATAGAATTTATCACTAGTCACATCCTGACAATACAATTTTTACTTTTTGTACACCCTTTAGCATGTAAGCTGGTTTTCTACAGTAACTCCACAGATGGCAGTATTACAAACACCTACTCTTTTTCATATGGATTCTCTAAAGTAAAAAATGAGTTCATTAGCTTGTCCCCAAGTAAGGATGTTAAAACAATCCTTCCTGCTTATCTAACACCTATTTCCTTAAAACTTACAGAAATTTAGTCACATTTGTATCTGAAGCACTTCCATCAAGTTAAAATAAAATTTGCCAATAAATGCAAAGATACTTATGTAGGAAGACAGACAGACGACATGACTGCACAAGCTTTGCTTATCTTAAGAAACCAGACTAAAAAAGCCTACAAATGCATGCAACAAAGGCAGCAGAGGCAACCTCTCTTCCCCCCCAGGTCTGTGAGCAGCTGTATCCTTCCTTTTGATAAAGAAAAGCAGTGTTCGTCCCAAAGGAGAGGAAAACACAATGGGAAAATCAGCCTGCTTAGAAAGTATTCCAAGCAGGCTTTAAAAAAGTATAGTGGTCCCAGGTTCTTTCTCTCACACCCTCACACGCATTTTTCCTCCCAGTAATAATTAAAATGAACGAAAGCCCTCAGTGAGGTGTGCTTATACAGTACTGGATGCTGTCAAACAACACCAAGAGGCAGCCTTGCCTTCAAAGCCTTATGGTCAAAATGGGTTTGCCGATTTGAGGGCATTGAAGACAAAAGCCTTTTGAATATGTAAGGATAGGTATAATCCATCCAGGAGCATAAATTTCAGTATGGAGCACTAGTGGCATTCAGTGCCTGTGACTTGCTCCTAAAAAACAGAAAGATTAGCCAATAGGTAGTGTAAAATCCTCTCTGAAGCAGGAAGCTTATATAGGCATCTATAGGCAGGCTGGGATGCTACACATAATGGGATAATGAAGGCACTGTTCCAAGTAACAATTATTTTATAAGTTAAGCTCTCCCATGTTAGTAGATTTGATACTGTAAAGTGATTATATACAGAAAACTCTTGTGTACCATAGAAGAGGGATAGGAGACTAAAGTAAAGGCACCTAGTAGAGGAAGACAGTAATATATTTTTTTTTACTACTGATTTGCATAATAATTACTTAGCTTGCTGGTTGTTTCTCCTGCCATAACCTCCTTCTTTGCATTCCTAATGCAGATATGGCACTGATTTTTCCATTCTAGCCCTTGGTACCATACCAGCATTTGTGTCTGCCTTGCTCTGCCCTGCTGCTTCCTACAATAGTCAGATCTCATCTTGCCCAGCACACTGCCCTGAAGTCAATGTTTCTGAGACACAGGGGTCTGGCTGTGGTCAGTAACTCCAGCTGAGACAGTCAGAATAAAGTAAATGGTTTCTGTAAAAACCTGATTATTTGGGATATTGGTGTTCTGGGGGACAAGGCTGAAAGAGAATTGGACTTGTCCAATCTTTTGTAAGGTTTAAACACTCTACCCATCCCCACTGCCCCCACCATTTATTTTCAGTTACTTGAAGATGAAAAAAGCCGAGAGCTGGAGGCTACATTTCAACAGCAGCCAGTTCAATTAAACCTCCATGCCTATAACTACAGTCCTTAACAGATAGAGACAGGCCAACAGGTCACACAAGGAATCTGGAATAAAACAGGGGAATGTCTTTTGATCTGTACCCCTCACTTGGGTACCTGTTCGTGTCCTTGCGAGCATTGGGAGCAGCAGCAGCACAAACATATGTCCTGCTGCTGCAAAACACATGCAGATGCTGATCACATACCTTAATCTGGGAGACTGGACCACATACCAGCCCATTACATTACTTCATGATTACTCTGGGGTGCGTATTTCCCCACAGCTGAGAGATCACTGCTTTCAGCAAACTCATAAATGCAGCCCTGGGGTGAGACAACAGCTCACACTTACAAATCCCCTATGCTAGGAAAGTTCTGAAATCTCTTAAACTCACCCTGAAATCAAGTTTCTACTCTTTTTACTGCCTGAGCTTTGCTTTTCCTCATCCACTTCTGACATGCTCTATTTGTAGATGGATGAAGACAGAAAAAAGCAACAGGAAGAGAACTGTTGTGCAGAAATGAACCTCAGCAACGTAATCTTTCTATGTTAGTGAAAACTTACCCTCCTCTTTTGTTATTTGGATAATAAAACCCTTCACAAGGCTTATGCTACCTGGCAACCACCAACGAAACAAGAGTTTCTACTGGCTCTGGTTAATGCTCTGCTTTACGCCAGTCTGCAGACCGGTATGAGCTCGGCATCCTAATCTGTTTTAGGTGAGGTTCTACATCACCCCTTCCTCTTGCTTGCCTTATTAAATCCCACATCAGGTACAGCTCTTGCCAACTGAGCCCCACTGTGCAAAACTTAGGCAGGCTACCAAGCCTGTCATGCATTTAGTTGCTCACCTGCACTGTATCCTGAATATTGCATGAGCCTTCCTCTTTTATCAGGTGGATTTTAGCCAGTGAATGCTGCATGGCAAACTGAGAAGCTACTGAGAAGTAGTATTGCTTTCACTTTTCTTCTTCATCCAGGGGTTAATAAATGTTAAACTTGCTGACAATATAAAACAACATCTAGGAGATAGTTGATAAGCTGTGTATTTATATCAGCACAAACTTATAATCATGAAGTCCTGCCATCCAAATGCAACAACCCGCATGCAAAAGCCTGGAACTATGATTATCCACTAAATCTTAGTGAGACTAAAGATTAATAATGCTGTGATTTTAAATGTTGCCACAGTTACGCATCTTACATTGTATGTTTGGCAATAGTTTGTCTCAAGTTCTATGATTTTTTTATTTATTGCAGTATTGCCAAGTTACAGAAATAAAGATCTGTGAAAAAATGCTAGGAGAAGAGAAAACAAGCTTGGTATCTCTGAGGATCTCTTAGTCTTTTATGTTGGAATAGATTTTATTTCAAATGAAAACCTGTGGGTCTTCTAATAATCTGCTTCTGCTCATAATTACCCCAAGTGTACACCACAGTAAGATCAAGACTGCACATTTGTGAGTCCCTAAAATTTTGCAAGGAGCAATAAAGATTCCCAGGTGGGCAGAAGAGAAATAAATTCCGATTTTTTCCCCTCACCAGATTTTTTCCCCCTTATCTTATAAGATAATGAGGGGAAATAGGCACCTTCATCAAACCTAGACAGCTCAGCAGAGATTTATGCTTAATTTCCAACTTCAGTCACAGGGAACCAAGAAAGATTTATAAGGAATGAGATAAACACCAAAAAATGTCATAATGTTGTAAAATGAATGAATGAATGGGCTAGCCTCTTGGAACAGCATGCTCACTGCTGCTTATCCTAAAAAAACAACTGCTGAATGACCAAAACTTTCTCAGGAAGGAATTACAGAGGTAGTCAATGACCTAGAAAAGCTCAGGTTAAAGTGATTACCACCACACACACCAGGTAACTTGCTCGAAGGAGGAGCTAGAAATGGGAGATGAAGTAGTTAATAAATTATGAACGATTGAAGGTGTAGAAATTCTGTTTTCCCTAACTACCAACACAACATCAAGGAAATACCTAGTGTCTCTAAAAGGTGATGGCTACACAACTGTGATGGAGGGTGAGCACTTTACAAGAACACGGAGCTCCATGCCCCAGGGTGCTGATGAGCACAGCAGAATTCAGACTGGATGATTTATGTGGCTATTGAGAATAAAGTTACAAAAAATTATGCAAATTTAAGAGAGATTAAACGTTATGCTTCAGGCCTTAAACGGTCTGAAGTTATTAGAGATTAGGATGAGACTGAGATAAGAAGGGTTATTAAATTGGGCTCTCACACATCCTTCCACAGTCACCATCAGGGAGAGGATGCTGGAGCATGTGAGTGCATTATCCATTTCAGGTGAGAGTTTTTGTAATGACGGAGCCTTTGTAGATCACATGCACACTCGTGGGACTCTAAGGGCTTGCTTTAGAGATCAAGCCATTCATTAAGGCACCTGGGGTAGAAATTCTTGGTTTGTATTAATATTTGGGTCAAAATATACCATAAGCAACTCAATACCTCTGTCAGTTCCTCCCTACTTTGTGCACCCTTGCTTGATTTATGGAATTGTTTTTGAATATAAGATAGTGCTTTAAGATTAATTTATTTTTTATCAGTAGTACCAAGATACAGCAGTCACAGCTGGATGGCTGTGCTTCAAGCTGCCTTGGCAGCAGAACAAGCAGGTGTTGCCTTTGCCTTGCCTTGCCCTGCTACCAGCATTGGGGTTTTCTTCTCAGAGGAGCAAAATTCTACTACTGAAGACGTTCTGTAAAGAGCCACAGTGCTGCTCACCCAGGCATGCTCAGCTTACCTCCTACCTCATCTCTGAAAAGGGCATTCTGTGCTGCTTGGTTAATGCAATAGTAGTTTGTGTATCAACTGTCTCCATTAGAAAACAGGCCCTGATCTCTTTTCTTTATGATCGCTGATGGAGAAAAATTACTCAGTCAATCAACCATTAATGCCAGTCCAGCAGTTTTCACTTGAAATTTCAGATAGACAAGTCCAGACAGATTTCAATATTGTTAATCAGTAAGTCTCAGAATACAATATCAAAGAAATCCATGTTCCCTCAGAAGTATCATTAATAATATTGGTTGAACTAAAAATTTAACAAGACACCTCCAAATTCATTGCATTATATTCCAAATGTTATTTCAAGCTTCACAATGAAAAAGGGACCATTAACTGAATACTTACTAATGGTGATAGCTAAAACCAGGAAAAGCCGAGAAAGGCCAACACATTTTGAAAGATTGTAAGATCACTGTTTATTTTCCAAAGCAGCCACACTGCAGACAGTGACAAATTGGCGTAATTATAGTGCCTCCACCACTGGGTGCAATGCATTCCGTTAGAAAATATTTTAAATATGGATTTTTCCTTCTGTAATTGGTCAGGGTGCTCTGCAGTGCAAGCATCATCAGCATTGGTAAAGATCTTGCGGGAATGACCCAGTGTCCTTGGCTGCTGCTGAGCCAGACCACCAGGCAGGAATGTGCCTGCTCTAGGGTGAGAGAGGGCAGGAATTGACTAACATGAGAATTTCAGCTCTTGCTTTGCCACTGGCCTGTTTGTGGTTTTTGTGATTGAAGCCAGGAATTCCTGAGCGTGCATGAAAAGATGATCCTATTCATTTTAAGCATCTCTCATCTGACTAAGTCACTCCGGAATCTAAAATTAGGGAGTCCCAGAGGAATATAATCTCTTTTGGTCTTCTTTTCTGCTGATGCAATGATATTTGATCATGAGAGCTTGTACAAAGGCATCAAGCCCATTATGCTCATAACTCAGTTCAGTCTCACCTTTGCTTGACTGCCTCCCCATTAGTCAGCTGTGAGATCAGTTCAATGTGTGAACAGCCCCAAGTGTTGCATCATTTTCCTAAGAGGGACAGCAAGAAGAAATGAGATTTTACTGGAGGCTACACCATTCTTTTAGGTTGCTCTTTAAGAGGTAAAGGCTAGCTATAATTACACAGAAGCCCCTCTATATACCTTCTTTTCATACATGTACGCTACATCAGCTGGGTCCACATGGAAGCCTACACCTTGGTCTCTATCCACTGTGCAGTCCATTTCATTTGGAAGCCCACAGCATTTCTCACATACTGTAGCAATGCCTTGCATTTACACCATCCCAGATTATGTATTGCAAAATAAGGATGTAGGAGTTTTTGGAGGCAAGCTGCTGGAATGAAGAACAAAACACTTCAGGCTCTCTATAGAAGGACACACAGTTCACAGGGGTGCTGTTTAAAAGGCTTAACTTTATTCCTGAATTCTGATCACCAGAGCAGGGTTATCCCATAGCATAGGCTGATAACCTCTTCTTCTTGCAGGTAGTTATACCATGCATAAAAATTCTTGCATGACAGGCAGAAGCCCTGCATTTGTTTCTGAAGTGCAGTGGAAATCTGGGAACCAGAACATGACTTAAGCTCATTTACAGAGAGGGCTGGGGGAAAGTATGGCTTTTCCCCTGCCATGATGATCATCACATCCAAAGGATAGTAAGAGACACAAAAGCCAGCAACCCACGGAGAAAGATATCTGGTGTTTTATGCTTGGCAGTAGGGTAGGAAAGAAGGAAATCTCCAAACCCTGATAACTGCACATTGCTTATTATGTAGCTGTTCATTAACATTTCAATATACACATTTTCCCCTCCTCTGATTTTCAGCAAGGCATGGTCACCTGCTCTGTATTTTGACATTCCCAGTCCTCTATGTCAAGAATGTCAGCAGGGAGAATAAAACCCTCTCTTTTTCTTCCAGGGCTTTTTGGATCATCACCTGAAACAGTGTCACAGCAACTACCAAGGGAGCTTTGCAGCAGGGGCTAGCTGGTGTGATGTGCGTCTGGACAAGGAGAGAGCTGAGGGGATGCATGAGGCAGCAGGGCAGGGGGGAGAAGGGTTGCTACAACTCATTTCTTGCCCCTCAGTGCTTAGGATCTGGTGGAATATCTTAATCTCATGCTCCCTGTACGCTCTTCCAAACTCACTCTTAATCCATGGGAACACAATGCTGCTGTCCAATGCACTCCCTGCCTGACATGCTGAAGACCAGAGGTCGTTTTATGGTGGTGCAATAACCCTCAGTGGCATAGCTGATACCCAAATATGAGCTCTCGTGCACACAAGTCCATCTTCAGGTCCATCTTCAGATTTTTTCCTCCAGCTCTATCAGCTGTTACAAGAGATTTTAAATCTTCCTGCAGCTTCTGTTGCATAGCCGCAGGCCACTGCTGCCAGTAGCAACAGGGCTACAGGATATTGCAGACAGAGCTGCAGCACATAAGCTGCCAAACATGTCTAACAAAAGCAAAATGTTTGGGCCATTTCTGCAGGGTGGAAATATCAGAAGTTGCTATTTTTTTTATTTTATATCCAAGATGATCCAGCACAGTTGGATGAACCAAGACAGTGGCCCCAGAAGATATCTAGGATGTGTCAGAGAAAACAAATGTAGGACAAAACTAGAACAAAAAGCATATGCCTGCTTCAGTATACCCCCTCCCAAATCTGGGAAGAAGCCAGGATGTCCAAACCTCAATATTCCCTTGCTATGCATCAGCAGTTGTCTAAATCCTGGCAAAGGAGCTTCAAATCCCTAGCACCCATCAGCCTGGAGAAGACCAGGCTGCCACTGCTATCAATGGTTCATTGTACTGGGCTGAGTGATCCACTAGCTGGCAAATCACAGAGACATCAGATTTATAGAGCTGATTTCTTTTGCTGTTTGAGTTGTTTCTGTTTCTTAGTTTAAGGTAGATACTTGTAATTTAGAAATGCTTTAAATTCCTCACAGAAGGACAAGGCAAATCACCCAACTCAATTCTTATGCAAAAGGAGGCTAAACATGATAATCTTCAGTAAGATACCACATACTACTTTTTCTCTGCCTTTTCTGCCTGATTCAAGGCAAAGAAAGAAAAGTGCTCATTTAATCAGCATTCATTCAATATTTTGTTTTCTTTTTGTCACTGAGCATGTGGCCCTTGGCTTGCTTTATGGCATGCTGTTCAAACCCCACTGTGGGGATAAAATTCATTTCCTTATGGCCTCATCCTCACAGCACAACTCTACAGCATCCAAAGGCTTTAAAAGTATTAACAAACTTACTTAGACAATCCCCCTGAAAATACTGTATTAACCTCTTTTTAGAAAGGCAGCTGATGAACCCAAAGATGAAGTGTTCTGGAAAGATCAAAAATCATGTATTCAGAGTTCATATTCTGATAATCTCAATTTTTAGGATTTAATTGTTCAAACTAGACTGCAGTTGGGCTCATCCAGAACACCATCTGGGAAGAACTCATAGCTGCAGAACATCTGCAGAACCTTGCAGGAGTTCTGTGGCATAGGCTGGGAAGAGACACCTTTCTCTAGGACCTAATTCAGCTGCCAAAGGCTCTTTTACCAATGCCTGCCTCATTCATCAAGTGCCTTCTAACTTCTACTACAAATGAAAAGGAAGTAGGAAATGAGGATTAGAGTGAATGGGAATTCATGAAGGGACATTGAAGACATCTAGTCTATTCCCCTCCTTTGATGCAGAAAGAATTAGCCCTGCCTCATCTCTGACATCAGCCTTGGACTCTGAGGGCTGACAATTCCCCCCTCTTTCCAGGTGAGTCTATGCCAGCATTCCACTGTTTCCAGAACTGTTTGCAATATCTTCAGGAAGACTAACCTACATCTCCTTGATGCAGCTCAAACATTTTATCCTACCTAGTGTGGACAGAGAGAGCAGATAAGTCTTCCTTTGGAGGAACTAGTCTCTTACCACAGCTCCAGCTTCAAGTTGCTTCTGAAGTTCTAGAATTCTTTGATGCTTCAAGCACACACTTCCTCCAATACTATTAAGCACCCAATTAAATTTGCCATCCACTGGCATTCACATGTTTGATGTTTATTAGCAACTCTGTGTTGCTTAAAAATTTATGACCAAGCTCTTCTGCCACATGGCTGGTCACAAACTGACTGCCCAGAACAATTGTGCTCTTTTAATCCTACCTTATAGTCTCAGAACAGAGCTGAAGTCAGTGGGAGACTCTCTGGGGAGGGTCTTTACTCTTCATATTAGCAAAACTCCTAGGAAAGCAGTAAAGCAGGTCCTAACTCTTAGGGAAAAGTAAAAACAAAAATCGCTACTTACTGGATTTCAGTGCATCTGGTACCATCTGGTGCAGCCCAAGAGATGGTCTGAACACACTCAACCAGCAGGATGCTCTTCTGGCAAGAGTTTCCGTACTGAACTCTTAAATCAGTTATTCAGGGTGAATTTTGTGAATGTCAGACAGTAAGAAATGGCTTGCAAAATCATTCTTTAAATCAGCTGCCCCAAGGCTCCCTACCACTACTGTATGTTTCTTCAGCTGCGGAATAAATAGCAATGAGTTCCCCTCTGTGAGGCTCTTCTCAGTGGAGATCACAACGCTGATTACTCCATGCTGCCTGAGATGAAGCTTGCCGCGAGGGCTGGACTTTTGCCTGGAAAGCCATGCTTATTTGTGAGAGGGTGTACTTACAGTTGTTGAAAGCAACTATTAGGCAGGACTGTATATAGGTTAAGGACAGGAGGAGTTTAATTGTACAGAAAGAGAAATAACTCTTGAAGTTCAGTATGTTCAAATGAAGTTGAGTTTGGCTTAGAAGCTAAAACAAACAAAATCCTTAGAGCTTGTATGTGCAGTCTGTATTCAATATTTCTAGTTATTTATGTTCTGTGAAGCAGTTTCAAAAGCTTGCACTAGTAATTTGATTGCCCCCAAGTCATACCAAACACATAACCCATCAAGCATGTACCTCAGCGAGAACCTTTCTACTTATGTATCGTCATCCCACACATGCAAAATAGCTGATATTTCAGATTTTGTCAGTTAGAAGAGTGGATGAGTATTGAAATTCTTAGTACAGACTAATTTCATTAACACTAAAGATCCTGCAGGTACAAGCCATGAAGAGAAAGAAGGAAGAAAAAAAAGCCTTTAACAAGATAAACCGGCAACTTTTCAAATTCTCTGAAATAACCCATGTCACTGCTGCTCACAGAGAACTCTAACAATTCACACCTACGGCTGTCTACAGTAGAAAATTAGACAATGAGTTTTGACAGTTCAATGCTGAGCTCACCTTAAAAACACAAAGTACCACCTGTCCATCCCTGCTCGTAACATTGCAACAGGCACCCATCAGGTGTCTTGCAGGTGCTCCAGAAAGGAAAGGGGGTGGAAGGAAATCATAAGGGAAATTAAAGCTCAATACTGAAACAATTCAGAGTAAAATACACTATAGAATGGTATCCCTGAACAGTAAGTAGGAGATCAACCAGCTGGACCACTTAGGAGTGGATTGACCAGAACACCAGAGCATGCAAATCCCCATGGTCTCCATCTTTCACAGGCAAGACAAAATGAACCTACTTAAAAAGCCTTTTATTTTTTTAGTTATTATTCCAAGGACTCTGGGCACAGAAAGCTGCTACTTACAAAGGCGCAGGGGCCTCTGTGAGTGTATCCTAGCTCTGAATTCAGTCCATCATTGTTCCAGAAAAATATTATTTCCTGGTTTTGCATCAGCAAGCCAGGTCCCAGTGTGATGCTTCACCAGGAATCATGTCAGTTTTCTTCCCTGCTAGTTTGTCCTGGCAGGCACAGCTAATCACTAAACCCCCTGACAATGACAGGCTTTCCTCAGTCACTGACTACAAAATACAGCTAATGTTATGTGGTCTGGAGTCCCACTCAGTGATTGCTGGAAAGCCCACGTTATCCCCAGTCTCTTTTGTTGGTTTTTTTTTTTTGCTATATACCTATAGAAGCCCTTCCTGTTATCTTTCACATCCCTTGCCAGACTCAATTCTAACTGGGCCTTAGCTTTCCTGACCTCTTTCTTTGAATTCCTTTGCTTTGATATTGATATTTCTGCTGTCTCCATCGTTACCCACAGAATACTGGTGGCATGTAAATTTGGCTCTGATGAAGTGCAGAGACCAGGAGTACTGAAGAAGAAAGTTATGGTTTGTTCTGAAATTAGTATAGCAAGTTACAAGCTTTGATTAACATACAGAAACAAAACCCACACTGGTCTTTGGCAGTCATTGGCCTTTTAGCAAGGATATGTTGAAGTCTGAACTTCTGCTTTCTGTGGGAAAAGGCTGCTTCATTGGCCTCTTACTAGAGAGTACAACAAGCACCTTCATGCTTTCCTCAGGCTGCCTCGCATACCTAGGCACAGCTCTAAACAGACAACAAGCAGCCTCCTTGTTCCCTTCCCCTGTCTCCTCTGCCGCATGGACTACATAGTCCTTGGATGGTTGCTGAAGAGCTTGTGTGTCTCAAGGTCTCTGCTTCCAGGGCTGACCAGTCTTCTCACCCTTGTGCTTTCATGCTTCCTTTACATTTATCCCACTGTTGGGTTTTTTTTCCACTTGAAAGCTTTTGTGGTTATGGACTATTTCTTCATCAGGTCCTGCTGGTTCTTGCACTAGAAATCATAAGCAACACCAGTAGCTGTAACATTGCTGGTGCACAGCGTGGATTCTGATCAAAATTTAAAACCAGCCTGAACACCCAAATCTGATTTTGGACCTGATTTTGACTTATAGACTCTTGACCAACTGTCAGAAATATTAGACATATGATCTGGAAATTAAAAGTCTGGGCCCTTTTTAAATAACACTTTAATCTAGTGCTAGAAAGTACTTTTAAAATTCATGGAAATGCATACTTCCACACATTCTTGGTGGAATAACTAAATAAAGCACTAGGCATTAATTTCAGAGAAAATAGTTAGAAGCGCTATTTCAGTTATTAGTCATTTTCATATAACAACCACTCTTCAACATGGTACGATTTAATCTCAGCCATGTAATTAGAAGCACTAAAGGTTTTTTCCAATGTGTAATTTTCTCCATCATCCAAAATATCACTGCAAGCAGCACCTCATGGGAAACATAGTAAAGACTGTAAACCCGCTTGATTACAGTCGCAGGCTGCTAGGTAAGCAATCCTAAGCAAAATTGCAGGTCACCCATGATCCCTCAGCATTAACCCTGCACCTGCAATTTATATGTGTACAAGTTGATCTCAAAAAGGTTACAGATTTCATAGCCCCTGCACACCTTACAGAAAGGATCCCATGCCTCCAAGCCAGATCCATATGCAGAGAAATAGCACATCGAAGTGGATGCCTGAATACTCCTGAGATCTGAAATACTACCAGTGCATAAAGCAGGAATGAGAGAGAAGAAAAATAAGACTGAGAAAGGAAAGGGAGGGGGAAATGTCCTTTGACAGAAGACAGAGGATGATGAGTTTTGGCGCAGCTGATATGCCAAAGGAATGAGAACAATGGACAGTCCCTGGAGATCTGTAGGGGAGATCACAGAATCTATTAAACACTGAACAGTCCCAGTTTGACAATTTCCTCTATGTTTACTGTGCAATGGGAGAGGGGAAACTGAGCTGATGAAAACTTAGAGACTTTATTGACAGCTGAAAAATTAAAATTCTTAAAAGATGGGAGCCCAACTGCTGATGGGCACCTGGTGGCTATACTGGATTGAATGGGTCTGCAGCTGCCCTCACCTCTGATGCATGGGTTTCTGCAAAGCAAGAAAATATCAAAGCCTGAGCACTCTTGCTCAGCTCTCAAGCTTATTCACTCAGAAATGTTCCTAAATTAATAACACAGTGACACACTCAGACTATGCAATATGAAATAAGTTTTCTTGAAACACAGGCAACACTTTTCTCTTGTCCAAAACCAAATTTGTCTAGAAGTCCTGAATAAAATAAAGTATGAAGGATTAAGCTGAGAGATTGCAAACAGGAAAAATACGTGTTTAACAATATGAACATATATATGATTTCATTCTCATGAGATCTTGGTTTATTTCTTCTTAAATTGCTAATGTGCAGAACTGAAATGATGGGTTTTCTATTTCAGGACGTTAAGCATATTGGGCTCTGAGACCAATTAAGAGATGACTAATACATTTATGCTCTTCTTCCTTTGCTCAGTTATATTGCTATGGTTTATTTTCTCAATTTGCCTAATTTTCAAGGTAGCTCTTTAATCCCTCTTGGGCAGCACATTTACTTTTGCTACCATATTCCCAGGAGTATATGGATAAGGAGCCTGGTTCTGCATACTGAGGTTTAAAAATATTAAATGAAGCAGGAGAGAGCCCAGAGGCCAATGGCTCTGCTGTACTTATCAGTAGCTCATCCAGACTTCTGAAAGCAGAGGGAAATTTTTTCCAGTTTCTCAGACTGCAAAACTTCCTTTAGCAAACTTCACTACTTGGCTCCGGTACAGCCATTTTTCCAACTGGGTCTGTGAAAGTGTAAACTAAAACAAACAGGAAGCAGTAACAATCTCGGACAACTCTGGGGCCTATCAAGCTGCTGCGAGCCCAGACAGAAGGGGGAAGCTTGGGACTTCAGAATGGAGGAGAATGTTCTTTGCTTTGCCTTGTGCTAGAGTGACAAACGAAGACTATCAATCTGCTGGAGTGGGTAGGGAAACTCCCGATGTCTTTCTTCTCACCAGCTGCCTCTTACACAAGTTGAATAGTCCTGCCTAGGTGCATCCTGAAATCTATATGCATGACTACAGGAGGACTGGAAAATCAGCCTCTAAACTCAAAAGCAGAGCTGACCTTACATATGAATCAGGTTGGAGCTTTTACCAGATAACAGGATTCCACAAACAAGGAGCCACTCCAGCTTGAATTATAAGATTCAGTGCAGGCTATTTAATTGGGCTGCTCTGAAACTGCAGAAGTTTTGTATGATCCCATCTCCTGCAGAGTTTTTCCCTGCATTCCCTTGTACTGTGCACATACGCCACAGTATTTGTTAGAACAAGGCCTTTGAGAACAGAAATTGGATGATATCCAGATATTTCAAGCTTGCAGGCTCTTTGCAAAACAGGCTTCTTTTATGAAGGTGGAATAGACAGTCCATTGCTGCCTGCATTAACAGGATATAAGACCACCATGCACATCAGGCTTCACAACAGCAGCGAGCCCTGACAACAGCAGCATTTTGCAGGTGATGTCAGACTTCTGTAGCACCTTGCCTGCTGAGACCATGGGCACCCATCCCCATTTCTTCCCAGATCAATCCTGACCATGCATGTGCCCAGTCTCAGCACGCTCAAGGCTGCAAATCCACACTCCACCACTGCTTCCTGCTCACGGTGCTCCAGGGCTTTTGTACAGATTGGTGCAACTATGTGTTACACAAAGGGAGAACAGTACATGCACTGAAAATGATGTAACAGTTTTGATTTGCAAATAGTAATATCAAAGGCAGCACCTGGCTACCAAAACAGCAAGTGGAAAAAGCCTTAATTTTAAGTCTTGTCATAGCTTTAAGGTGGCTGAAGACCATAACTATGAACATGACTCTTCAGGAGCAGGGTTTGGAGTAGCTATGCGATTGTCTGGAGAGTACCAGAGCAAGCCAAAAATACAGACCATCTGAAACTGGCTGCAAGATGTGATGCAGACATTTTTTCTATAAGGTAAAAAAAAAAAAAAAACAAACCAAACCCTAAAGGTATATATATGTTTATATATGGATTTATATATGTCGGGTCCTGCATCCATGAGTGCTGATGGCAATGGCTGGGTTTTCAGGATCAACAAGGACTGTGAGGAATTCCTTAAATCAGTGATCTGTGCCATCTGAAAGAGTAGGGCACATAAAACCAGCTCAAAAGTATATAGTTTGACGCATAGAATTTTAGATACTGTATTTCTGAGGTGAAAAGATAACTCTTCAGAGCACTTCTATAGAAATATTATAAACAATAGCCACCGATGTGTGCAAAGCTGAACAAGTTTCTAGTAGCAGCACTGAGCATGTAATAATGTTTGTTTGGGAGCAAATCCCCTTTTTTTTCTTTAGACAGACCCAAACACGCAGATGTAACAGTTTATTTCTTAACAAGGACAAAATAACTGAGAAATTCTGATCTTGCATTGACTCAACTCATTGCCGAAAGCTCAACTAATTTTTAAAGACATTTTGAAATTGGCAGTAAGCATCAAAACATATTTTAAATGTCAGTATTTCAAGACCTTTTTAATTCAGCTCTGCTATTTACTCAATGTGACCCAGGGTACTGAATAGCTATGTTCTAAATTTTTCAGCCTGCTGTCCACCAGAAATGCCTTGCTCCTTTCCAATTAGGAGTTCAGCTGGCAAGAATAATAGGTTCCAATTGAAATTAGACCATACTTAATCATATCATGTATCTGAACTTCAGGTTCCTTTAGATGCTGAAGGTAAAATAAAACCATTCTTCAGGCGTGATTTCTATATAATCAATTTTCTAAAAGAGACACATGCATTTACACCAAGCTAGAAAGAAACAAGTGAAGAACTAAATTGGGAGAGCATCAGCTAGAAGACACGAAGCAAATCAGCCACATTATAGTTTCCGTAAAAAGGGGATGCATTGTCACATTATCTAGCTCCCTTTCAGCCTCTAGTAATTAGGGATCCCCTCAGCTAATTTCAGTATTTTCAGTCTTTTCCTCCATCTGTCCCCACTATTTTTACCTACAGACCTGAGGGAACCGTTTTTAGACCTCCCTGCATTACTGCATCCCACACGCCCCATCAGCCATCTGGTTCCCCACAGTAGAACTTGGCAAGTTCCAGGGGGTCAGGGATGACCTGAAAGAATACGTGTTGTCACCATTCTTTGCAGCTAAGCAGATTTGCTCAACACTTGTGTGTGTTACTTGGATAGCTACATTGGACATAGAGCACTGGATTCAGGAGATACCATGGGTAAAACATTCATACCCTACTCCTCTGTAAAATGAAACTGAAGAAAGGTAGGAAAGTGCTGAGAAGCAGTCCAGTTAGACACAAGCAATTGCCAGTGATAGCTTGAAGGAAAAAAAGAAAGCAAAGCAAACTCCCAACACACACTCTGTAAAACATTTTGAATGCAAGTGGAGAAGGCTGCAGCAGCAACAACGGGCCATGGGGACCAGCACATCTGCTGGGTTTAACTTGTCTCCTGAGCAGTCCCATGCTCCCAAAGAGCAGCATATCTTCAGCACTGGGGCTTGACAATGGGAAATGCAACTCCTGATAACAGCCCATGATGAAGACATAACCTAGCTGGAAACATTCCTTAAAATCCATGCCAAGGAAAATGGTCGAGCACAGGCTATTAAGCTGCGATAGCTACCTAGCCACTTTATTAATGTGCACTGAATTTGTTTTGTTTAAATGACTCTCAGGGGAACAAAGAATGGAAACTAGCATTACACTTGTTGCATATTTACCACTGAACTCATTCAGCTCCCTTAAAAATAGGGGAAGATTTCAAAGCCTTTACTCATAAGCTGTAAATCTTACCAAGACTTTACTCATAGATACAAGCTAGATTAGCATTTCCTAACTTCTTTTCTCTTTTAAATGGAAAAATTATCTAAGACTTTGAAAAAATCTTACATAGTGAGATCCCATAGCTTTCAGTAACAATCATATAAAATTTAGATTAATTTATTGCTTTTATTCACCCCTAATACCTCAATTTGTTTGCTCAGCCTGATCTTTCTTTTTTCTCCCTCTTCATTTGGATATTTATTTGCTGATATCTTACAGACCACAAGAGGAGAAGGACTGCTCTAAAAGCCATTTTCCCTGCCAACCAGATAAACACAGTTCAATAGATAAAACTTCACAGCTGCAGCATTCAGCGTGCATTCCCCACACAGTAGCAATGAATTGATAAAACTGAAGCATTTGGAATGTCTGAATAGTCACATTTTACCATTAACTCCTTATCACTCTTGAAAATCCTGGAGCTGGGCACCTCTTTACCCCATCAGGACCTTCAGGATACTCAGACTCATCCAATCTACAAGAAGACCTCAGCCTGCACCCCTCAGGCGGTGAACCATATGCTCAAACACAGCAATGATTTTAAAGCCTTATAACATGGAGAAGTTCAGAGTTTCTTTGCAGGAAAATTAACAGCCAAGCATCTGCAATGTTAGTCTAGAGTCAGCTTACGATCAAACCAGATGTAACTAAAAGCCTGATATTCAAAAAGCTCTATTTTAAAGACAGCTTAATCCTCTTGGCACCTTCCTCTTGGATCTGACACTCAAGTTACAGGGTCAACCACTTGGCTCCTAAGCAGAAGGCGTTTTGCTGTACTCAAGTAACCTTCAGCAGAGGACTGGCCCTGGGAAGCATCAATTCCTTCATGGCTTGCATTAGCTTTTCTCACACTAGAAGGAGTATCACACCTTCAGACATTTGTGTAGTTCAAGTAATTTAACAGGGATATTATAAACACATTAAATTTTAGTTCAGGAAGGACAAAAAAGTACTTGGAAAAACAGCAGCTAATTTCAATGAGAACAACTGCAAATTCCTATGCTGCTTCTGGGGCCTGAGCCTGTTTCAGATGTGAATAGCTAGACCTGTTAAAAAGCAACCCTAAGCAGTGATCTCTCTACTTTTTCAGTAAACAATACCAGAGTAACTATGCGGAGCTCTCTGCCCTAACTTTTGTGTCATCAGTCAACACAAACCCAGGAAAAAAAGCCCCAAATAAACATGAAGGCATGTGTTCATGTTTCCAGATTTACTGTTGCTGGACTTTCCCCTTTCTTACCAAGAGTAAACAGAGCCTCTAAAAGCCTGCAAGTACAAGGGTGACTAATGATGATAACGTGAGTGTTCCAGGGGCTGCCTTAACTTCTTCCAGAAAGTAAAGTAAGAGCCCTGTATCAATCCTGCCAGACTGTCCCATTTTTTTCCCCTTGATGTTTTCAAGCTAAGAGGTTGGGAAACTTTGAAAATGTGTTTACAGTTTTGGAAAAGTCATATTATCCATTAGGGTGAAGGAAGAAAAAAAAGTGTGTCTTGCTTTGTTTGCAAGCATCGCCTTTCCACCTAAGCCATGGCTCTTGCCCTTCATTTCAGAAACAGCATTTCCAGTGTTCTGTGTTTTACTCAAAGGTAAAAAGTTATCATCTTCCATGGTGTGGCATATGTGTAGGGATGTGACAGGGTTTTGTGCCTTTGTGTGCAGGCAGCTGCCAGTGCAGCTGGCCTTGTCTCCCCCTCAAGATACCCCTAGGAGACACTGATAAGACATTTTGCTCCTCCAGCAGTGACTATCAGCATCCATAAGGCAAAAAGATCATCACAGATGTCAAAAAAAAAAAACAAAAACAGTTTAAGAAACAGAATTGAAGGGGTTTGTTTCCCCTCCCCCTTCTCACTCCCAAGCAGGATAAAAATAGTTCTTGACTAAATGGAACAAAGCCAGATTTTCTGGTCTGATTATTTTCTACCACTGAACAATGCTCATTTACGCTAAAGATAAAAGCAAACTCTGCAATGAAACAGATGAGATCAGGGAAGAACTTTCAAGGATAGGCTTGGAAGGACTCCATTGGGGAAAATCCCCATGAAATGCTTTGCACTGAGTCTACAGTTGGACTTTGGAGACAGCTGTATGCTGGATAAGTGATCTAGTTCCTTCCAGAAAGCTTAAGTAGGTGGGTAAAAGCATAAACAAACACATAAACAAAAAAAAAACCCAAAAATATAAATCCCCAAAACATGGTTAAACCTGTCTTTTTACTCAGTGGGATCCTCTAGTTACTGTTAAAAGCCATTGTTTTGGGTAACCAGGAAAATCAGATTAAAGAAAAAATATTCTTTGAAAAAGATTAAAGAGGGAAAGCAAGCCAAAGTGCTCTTTCAATCTGAGTCAGCCCAGGCAAAGACTGCAACATGTACCATACCTGCTTAAGGGGGCAAAGTACAATGTGTTACTTTCTGAACCAGTGTTTCAATTGTGGATTAAAGGTGAGCATGGCTATCTTAAAAGCAGAGGGAAGCCACACATGGTGAGATATAACAAAAAAAAACCAAAAAACCAAAACCACACTACATGATGCTAAAAGCGATACTTTGTACCAGCAGATATGGGATGCACCTGCATCTCCAGCCCTTACCACCACCTCACAGAGGACTAATTATTGTTTAATCTGCTTCAGAGACTTTCTTCCTACCAGTAGCTCTGGGCATTTGCTAAGTATTTGCTTAAAGACATTTCCTTGAAGCCCTATCAGCAGCAGCTGTGTACCACTAAGCAGCCAAGTTCCTTCCCTGAAACACTGCAGCACATCCCATCAGGGCTGACCACCTTCTCCACTGAAAGGAGGAGCAGTAACCAGAGACAGGCATTTTGAAGCATAAATCCAGTATCCGAGAGAGGGACTAGAAAGCAGACTTTTAATTAGTTTTTTCTTGAACTGAAGACATTCCCTGGACTGAAGGGGAATCAAGGAGACCTGTGAATGCTCCAAAACCCATTGAAAATTCAAGAGATTTCAGGGTAAGTGGGAAAGAAACATCTTTGCAACCAAAGGAAAGCCTCTGGATGGTCTGAGGAAGCTGGTATTTCCAGCCCTAAAGGTTTCTCTCCAGGTCAAACATCATTTACCTTGCTCATTCATGCAATAACTTCTACAGAGAGGGAAGCCAATTTTCTCAAACCTTCCTTCCCCCCCTCCAATCTCCATACTCAAGTCCTCCTTCAGGGCAGTTGATTTTGCAGCACCAAGTGGGCCTGCCTATTAGCACTGACCAGGTCAAGAAGGTGCCACTGCAGGTCTGCAGAGGACAAATATTTCCCACAGCCCCATTGGTGTCATCCTTCACACCCATCCTACAGAAGTGCTTTGGGATCCCCCGCCCTTACAACAGAGGGCTGGAAGCCAGCTGAACCCCTCTGCTTGGTATAGGATCTACCCTGACCAGCTGCTGCTCTTCATCCCCTCAGCCGCTGTGCACATGCCAAAGAGCCAAATAAAGGGAGCAGCTGCTTGTGCACCCTCTGGACAGAGATTAGAAGAGGCTAGTGACAAGTGATAGCAAAGCTGATGTAATACAGAGCCATAAACAGGAAACAGTTTTGTCAACGGAGCACTGCGTTGGTTTCTGTAAATCTGTCCTGCTGAGATGACCCAATGATGAGATGACACACAGGCACACTATACCACTTCCCTCCTTCTCCCCTTTCCTTAACCTTAAAACCAAAGCAGAACTACATCCCAGCCTGAGATCTGGAGCCTTGTAAGGCGTGGAGGGGAGCAGTCTTCTCTGAGCCTAGTCCCCCATGTGCACCTGCTCACTTAGCCCAAAGTGAGCACCAGAGGGTTGATTCTCTCCTCCACAGCCCTGGTGACTGTATTATCTGCACAAAGCTATACAGAGGGAAAAGAAATCTGTGGAGAATCATTTGGGAGTGAAGGATTGAAGGAAAAAGAAAAAGCAAAATAAATAGTGACACTGTTACAGACACGTATACAGAGAAGCCTTTGTGTGCCACAGCAAGGGAGCCAGCAGAGATATCTCCAGCAGTTTACAGCAGCAAAGCAAGCTAGAATGGAATTAGCAACAAACTCACTGGCAGGCAATTTAATCACACTGCCCAAAGGCGGGTCCACTAAATCTTGCTGGTGTGTTTTCAAACACCCACTGCTCTTGGGTATTCTTTGATCACTTCTATTGATGTGGAGAGGCTGTTTCTCCATCACTGCTAGGCTATGGGATACCTCCAACCGTTTGGGATTAGGTAGGTAAGCATTAAGAGCTCTGCCCTGCTTCTCTGTAGCCACACAGAAAGGGCAGCTGGGTTACCACAAATGTCACTGGATTGTACCCTTGATAGTCTCATCATGGGCTGGATCTTCTACTTCCTCTCCATAAACTACCTGGTAAGAGCTTTGAGATTAGCCCTCAAACCAGAAAAGCAAAACACAGGGAGAGGAAACCAGCACACCTTCCCCACACGCTACCAGCCCAGGAGTCATCAGATGGGTGAAGCAAATGAAGTCCCATTGGGGTCAAGTCCTGCCTGGCCAAAATGGGAACCACAGTCAGTCCTTGACCACAGCTTGTGTGATGGTGGTCAGATGTTTTTAACCAGGCTGTTGCAGCTCAGCCAACTCCCAGTCCTCTTACAAATGAGGTTATAAATACTTATTTTGTCAGCTGTGCTATAGAAGCAAGTTCCTCGATTAGTGCAAAGAAAAATTAATCACTGTGAGAACAAGTCACTGAACTGTAATCAGACCTTTAGCATTAGCTATTTTTAATAGACTGGTGCTCAGCAAGGAAGAGCTCGGCTACCTCCAGGGCAAGCAAAGTGTATTACAGAGCTGTGTTGCCAAAGCTGAGGCTCTGTTTTGCTCGAAAAAATGGCAGCATTAGCATTTAACACATGTGTACCAGTAACTCTCACAAGGTGCCAGCCCTTATTTTTATGGACTCCTATGGCAATGGATACCAGACACCAAATATAATAGAAAGGTTTCACATAGCTAGCTCTGCATTTACCTGAGATTTATTATACTAATGACCCTGTTCCCATATTAGTCAGTGTAATCTGTGAAACATTCAAAATAAAGCCTCCAAGTGCCCTGGAAACCAAGATAAAAGATTAAGGCCAGATAAGGGCAGAAGCTTTTCAGTGATCTTTTGCCACAGTTGAATTCAAAGCTCAGCCAGCCTATTAGGTTACTCTAATTGAAGCATTCTGCTTTCTTTTATAGCAAAGCTTATTCATTTGAAATTTTGCATAAAAGCCTTACAGGATGCACTTTGGAATTGCCACAAAAGGTAGTGAAAACAATGGGACTGCTATTCTTGTAGACCAGCACTAGTCTGGTTCTTCACCAGAAATGGGAGCAGCCAGCTAGAAAATGAAACAGACCGTAATGCAAAACATCAAGGTATACTCTGCAGAAAGACATTCTTCACTGAGACACCTCAGGACTTGCTGGAAGTTTCTGGCTATTGGCAGGGAAGAGCATTTGAGCAAACAACTCAGACAAGGGAGCAGCAAATCCTCAGCATAGCTCCTCACCTTGTAGAGATTGCCACCAGCAGCATTCTGGTGTTTCATCCATTATTCAGCTGCTGCTGCCAGCTCTCATTCACATATATCACCTGAGCATAAATAAGTGAAACAACATACATACAAAACTATGACAGAGGGGAGCATTAAAAGCTAATGAGCAGGCAAGGTTCATGCATTTGCTTCTACTACAATCTGACACTATTTTACGAGCACCCATTCTGCTGGGATCCAGATCTTGGACTGTTTTTACTCAGTTACACACCAGAGAAGACTTTCACCTTCTTTTACAGGGGCAATTATCCTCTTTATCTGGACAAATGGTCTCCTCAACCTATTCCAATAAATACTTTTAAACACTAAAATAAGCCTATAATAACATCCATTAGAAGTGTTTGTATCGAGTTTGATGCGTTCCAACTTCCTGCTATTGCTTGCAAAAATCCTTGTAAGCCAGGTGTAGCGTTACCTCTTTTCTCAGGACCAACCTAACAAATAAGGATCAAACCTTTTCAGTGTTGCTACGCATCTAATGGAGATTTCTGCACCTGTAGACTTTCTATGCAGCCTTGACTTCATGCTAGGCTAAGTCCTGAAGTAGTAGATCCTGTTCAAAAGCCTGCCTCATTAACTAAGGCAATAATTACACAGCCAGACCTTGTGATCCTCATTCCTCACTTAATTCCAGTATCACTGTGCTGTTCCAGGTAGATAAAACCACTCTGCATTCTCACATTAACAACTAATCCTGGGAAAGGATTCTGGGTGCTACCCTGCTCTAGAGGAAGATACTGCATAATGCTAACACATGCAGCTTGGTATATTACAAAGGTCATGAATTATTTCTTCCTCTTCTCAGAATCAGTAGCTCTCAGGCTCATACTACAGAGCTGCTGAAGCACCATAGCCAAACCACAGCCATATCCAAGATAGCCATAGCCCCTCCATTAAAGCCAAAACCAAACCAAACCAGAACCACATACATTGTTTTAATCATATAGAACCATAATTGACCAAAACTGAAAAACAAATATTAAGGAAGGAAAACCACAAAACAAAACACCAACAAAACCATAACACATGCTTTTCTTTCTACAAGGAGTCAAAATTGTCTCTTAACCACACAGTATTACAAACAAAAGCAAAAGTAGTAAGAAATGGTCAGTATTCCCCCTGAATCAGTTGGCCTTCTCTAGTAGCACAT
>JASSUY010021567.1:0-28527 GCA_032466535.1 Forpus xanthops | reverse complement strand
CCCCCCCCCCCCCCCCCCCCCCCCCCCCCCCCCCCCCCCCCCCCCCCCCCGGGGGGGCGTCTGTGAGAAGCTGCTGGAAGCTTCCCATATGTCTGACAGAGCCAATATCAGCTGACTCTGAGATGGACCTGCCTCTGGGCCAGGCTGAGCCCATCAACAATGGTGGCAGCGCCGCTGGGATAATATATTTAAGAAGCAAAAAAAAAAACTATGCAAATGCAGCTGACAAGAGGAGTAAGAATATGTGAGAGCAACAGCTCTGCAGACAGCGGGGTCATAGAAGCAGGAGAGGAGTTGCTCCAGGTACTGGAGCAAAGATTTCCCTGCAGCCTGCCGTGTAGCCTATGATGAGGCAGGCTGTGGCCCTGAAGCCCATGGAGGTCCAGATGGAGCAGATACCCACTTACAGCCCATGGAGGGTCCTATGCTGGAGCAGGTAGATACCTGTGTCCCTGTGGGAAGCTCAAGCTGGAGCAGGCTTCTGGCAGGACCTGTGGCCCCTTGTAAAGAGAAGCTCACACTGGAGCAGGTTTGCTGGCAGGACTGGTGATCCTGCAGGGGATCCGTGCTGGAGCAGCCTGCTCCTGAAAGGCTTCACACTGTGGAAGGGACCCACACTGGAGCAGTCTGTGCCTGAAAGACTGCATCCCATATAAGGGACCCACACTGGAGCAGTTTGTGAAGAGATGTAGCCCGTGGGAGAGACCCCACACCAGGGCAAGAAGAGAGTGCAAGGAGTGAGTGTGAATTCTTCTTCTTCATGAGGAAGAAAAAGTAGCAGGGACAGTGTGTGATAAACTGACCAAAAACCTCATCTGCCACCTGCCATGAGTCACTTGGAGGAGGAGGTAGAGAATTTGAAAGTAAAATTAAGTCTGGGAAGAAGGGAGGGGTGGGGAAAAGGTGTTTATTTCTCATTATCCTACTCAGATTTGATTAATAATAAATTAAACTAATGTCCCCCAGTTACGTCTGTTTTACCCATTACCATAATTGGTAACCAGTCTCTCCCTGTCCTTTTCTTGACCCATGAGCCTTTAGTTATATTTTCTCTCTCTTGCCCAGTTGATGAGGGAGAGAGACAGAGACGCTTTGGCAGGTCTTTGGCATCGAGCCAGGGTCAACCCACCACAATTCTCTCTGCTGCATTTGATATTAGCACATCTTTCAATAATAAGGCTCCCACAACTGCCCTCTCATCACCCAAATCTGTGAATATCATGTAGTCCCGCTCCAGCTAAATTTTAAGACACTTAGTGCATTTGGGTGAACAACCATTTCAGATCATCAGCTCCTGCTTCTTCATATTAAAATAACATCACTCAGCATCTCTGGGAAATAAACAGACCTGTGCTTTAATTTGTAAAAGAAACTTTGATTTACTAAAGTTACAAGACTGGCATCATAGCTTCCAGACAGTCAACCTCCAAGTGATAGAAGGGTAGCAAACCCCATCCTAGGTATAAGAGGATGATGGCTGAGCTTTTTTAGAGCCAACTGATTTGATGTGGAATCCAGCTGTTTATCTTTACCCTTACCATACCACAAAGGCTTTGAGAATTTTCCCTTACAGTACTGAGTAATCAGAAAATAAAAGGCAAGTTTATAATGGACTAGGAACCGGATAAAAATAAGACCAAAATCAATAAGGGGGAATTTAATTTCCATCCTTTTGACTAAGAAAACTCTCCAGGTCTTTTGACATTCATAGTACAAATTAACCCATTACATTTTCCTGACCATAATTAAACAATAAAATGGCAAAAATAGGCATGCAGTATGAAAGCATCATTCAAAGTCTGGACAAGTTCAAAGAACTGAAAGATAACACAAATAAAATATCTATGGCATACAGTCATAAAATCAAAATAGTTTAGGTTAGAAAGGGCCTTCAAATGGCATCTGTTTAAACCCCCTGGAATGAGCAGGGGCATCTTCAACTAGATCAGGGTGCTCAGAACCATTTCCAGCCTGGCTTTGAATGTCTCCAGGAATACCTCATCCACCCCTCTCTTGGCTACCTGTATGTTTTACTACCCTCATTCTGAGGCAGAAAATGTCTTCCTTATATCCAGCCAGAACCCTCTTCTCTTTTAATTTAAAAGCATTACCCCATACAGTGTTAAAAAAAAAAAAAGCAAAATAAAAACAAACAAATAAACAAAAAACCACCACAAGAAAATAGTCAGCCTTACCCGTTGTTGGCTTTTCTATCCAATGCAATCCCTGTAGACAAACAATTGCACATCAGAGTTATGAAACACAGAATTCCTGCCATTGCTATTAAACTGTTACCCTTAATTCATACAATAAAAATGACCCTTAAGAACAATGATGGGGTTTATTTCCCTTTTATTTGATCCAGGTAGTCTGAAAGAAGTAGAACTAATGGTGGAGAATGCTGTTAAGAGGTTCATTCTGGAATGATGGTGGAGGCATGAAACCAGTCAAATATTGCTGGTTCCCCAGGATCTCCTATATTTCCCCATGGGCTTGTAGTTGATCTCTTCTTCTGCTTCAGGTAGCAATTCCCAAACACTAGAACCCAGGTTAGAGTTATCATGCAATTTACAGTACCTGCATGGTCACTTCTACCATGGTTCTCTGGAGCTAGTGAAGAAGTGTGTTCAGGAGATCGTTTTCCCTACTCTCTGACATATGTGTTCTGTTGTATTTCTAATATGAGAAAAGGCATGCAAATACATGGAAGACGCATCACCGTAAGTCATGAAAGATAGACCTTTTTTGCCACCAGCTGGAATATAGATTGAAATAAATGTAACTCAAGCATGCAAGGAGAGGGTATTATGAGAAGTTATTAATCACATTCTCTGAAGGAATAAACAAATTATCTCACAGCACACCACTACAAAAAAGTTAGAGTGCTCCACTGTAAGGATCAGGAGATATGGCCTGCCATATTCCCCATAACCTACCACTTCACATGAATGTGCTGTGGATGAGAAATGAGAGCATAACTTGGCACTGTCATAAGGTCTAATTGAGCTGGGTCATCCTACAAAAAGATCAGTAAAGGTGAATCAACCTTGAGAAAACATCTTGTATTTAACTGAAGTGACAAACATGGTAACACAACTACTGTGAGAAAAGGCCCAGATGACTTCTTCACAATCCATTTCTCTTAAGAAAAAAAAAAAAAAAAAGAAAGAGTAACAAGAAGCATTTTAAAAAGAGGATTAAGGATCTTGACAAAAGGCGGTATCTGAGTTTTGTTACTAAGGATTTAAAAGACAGCCCTAAATTGTTAAATTATCTTTGCAGCCTCCTTGGTTTGTCGTAAAAAGAAAGCCTGGACTCCAAATTTGATTGTGTGAAAACTGAAACCAGTAAATGGGTGTCATACTCCTACTCTAGGGAATCAGGCAATCTGAGATCAGGCCCCACAGAAACAGTCTGGGTCCTTGACATTAAGAGCTCTCCATAACATGAGAGGATGTCTCTCAACATATGGAAGAATCTCTTGACTGCGACAGAAAATATTGATGCGAATTTATTATATGAACTGCAAAACTTCTGTAAAGCAAAGAAAACTAGACCTGATACCTGATATTTCACAGGAAGCCAATAGGGCAGTGATGATCAGATCTGTTGTCCATTAAGCTGCAGACCCCGGTTCTGGATCCACTGGAGCTGGCTATACATGTTGCAAAACCAGCAATGGCAACTGGCACTAGCTTGTTGAAATGACCAATTTATAACATTAATAATTATTTGTGTTCTTGCAGCCAATCATACTACTTGAACCCCCCTCTTGATTGCTTAGGACTCTTTACTTCTGGTAGAGATATCAGGTGATATGCCAGTCTTAAGGATGAAGTGCATAGAGACTTCATTTTGGCCTTCTACAGCTCTGGGAAGTGGAGAAATGGAAATGCTTGCTACTTTGGCTGAGGTGGCACCAAAGTCCAGTGTTCATTCCACAGAGAGAAGCATGGGCTCTGCTTTGAAGCTGCTACTGCAGTGTAGGTAGACTTGCCATCATATGGTTCTGGTGAGTATCTAATGTCATCAAAACACACACTGTGTAAGGAAAGCTGAGGAACTGAGATCATTAGGTTGAAGAAGCAAAGGTTTTGGGGAGATATAATAGCAGTCTGAGAGCACATACGTGGAAGCCATCAAAAAAGAGGGAACCAAGCTCTTTACCAAGATGCACAGTACAAGACTGAGAGATAATGGGTAAAAATCGACACAGTGTTAATTACGTCTAGATAGAACGAATTAAAAAATCAGTGCCAGGATAATCAAGCTCTGGAGA
Source organism: Forpus xanthops (assembly GCA_032466535.1). Classification (NCBI taxonomy): domain Eukaryota; kingdom Metazoa; phylum Chordata; class Aves; order Psittaciformes; family Psittacidae; genus Forpus; species Forpus xanthops. The sequence continues at coordinate 24,248 of JASSUY010021567.1, read as the reverse complement.
ATGGTCCAGAGTGATTGTGGGATCTCTCTCAGAAAGTTCACAAGACCTGGCTGGATGAATGCATAGCTGACCTAGTCTGAATTCAAGTGTTACCTCTGCTTTGAGCAGGTGGTTGGACTAGAAATCCCACGAGGTCCTTTCCAGACTGATGCCATACGTGATTTGGCCAGATTTCATTACCTTGTCAGAAGAGTTCAGGAAAAACTTGTGAAAAGTCACAAGAAGGATTTCTGCTGGGGAACTGAATATTAGAGAGCTATTGCCTTGGGCAAGAACCTGTCTGCAGGTTGGTGTATTTTTCTTTTCACAACATTTTGATAGTTACTTTGAAATTTAGACACATTTACTAGGAGGCTTAAGTTTAGGGAAGAGAAGCTGTGCTCAGCTCTAGGTAGCATTCAAATTTTGGTCTTCATCATGTTTTTCAGGACTGAAAAATATAATTTACTTATTACAGAGCAGCCATTTTTCAGTTACTGTAATCTTCTTTGAGAACCATCTAGTTTGGATAGTAGGAGGAAAAGGTCACAAACATTTTTTCTTACACAACTTTGTTTTTTTTTTTTTTTTGGTTTAGTTTGACTAAAAGACTGCACATGTAGAGAATAACAAGAGTCAGGATGGAGGCACAAATTGTTTCCATCCCCTTTCTTTTTCTGAGTCATCTGTTTGCATCTTGTTTTGTTTTTTGTGTTTTTTTTTTTTTTTGTGGTTTTTTTTTTTTGTTTCTGTTTTTCTTTTTTTTGTTTGTTTGTTGGTTTCCTTTTAGTTCTTCATTTGATAACAAGGATTTAGTAAGGTCATGTAGTTGTCAGCACTCTTTTCTGTAGCAGTTTGAAGTGTGATCCACATAGTGCATTTCTAAGAGAGAAAATCAGACATCTTTTGCAGTTTAGCATGCCCTGTGGTAGCGATTATTTTCCACAGGCTGGAAAATGTGTGTTTGGCCATGCATGCTGCACAGTAGTACACCTGTAACTCTAACATTTTCCATTTGAAGATATGATCAATTAGCCCAAGTGATGTCCAAATGTAAGGATAAATATCTTGAAAGAATGGACGAAAAAGAAAAGAGATTTTTTTCTAACCACAATTAATGTAGTGTTTCAGTATTCCTTTTGTTATGTCTTTTTCTAGGTTGTGTGATTTATTAAGCTCTCCATTCTGAAATTCAGAGGAACTGTCAGCTTTTAATGGTGCTTTCAAGTGTAATTGGTTCCCTGATTATACTGCCTTATTCTTAGGTCAAATTTCCCAGTCAAAGTGCTACCCAAATTTTTCCATTCTGAATTACTATTTGCTGTAAACTCTTGTCAGGTGTGTCAGATGAAATTATTATCTATGACACTGTCAAATTTTGTGGGCTTTTTTTCCTTCTATGTGATTGTATTTGCTGGGAATATTGATTTGAAATGTTAAAGTGTCACAGCAAGCTGCATTCTAAAGTTAACGTCTCAGCTGCTTGTGTTTTAAGTCTAAGAAATTCCTCTTTTCTAATACATTTTTTTTTTAGCATAGAGCCATTTTTATGAAATCCAATAGAATTTCACTTTTCCTGCCTCAGTTGCAACCCTGTTTTCCTAGTAGCAAAGTTAGGCATTCCTTGAAACCTTTGAAGTTCTTCCCTGATGCTTGCATATCTGTTTTCTGTTTAGTATCAAACTCATATTATGTGTTGATAAGAATTTTGGTAACAGAAATTTTTCAATGTCTCTTCCCTGTCAGTTGTGGCCTTGTCACAGCTACACATCTGGAATATTTGTTACAGTGACAGTAGTTTCATGTATAATCAGTAAGTGTAAATCAGGCCCAAATGACTGACGCTTTTGTTATTATACATAATCACTAAGTAGAATAAGATTTCAGTTAAGTTAGGAATCTTTGTTCATTAGTCATGTTTGATTTCATAGCTAGCACAATTTTCTATGCTGATTCTCACTGATTTTATTTTCTTATTGGAAGCTGTTTCTAAGAACTACACGGAGTTTACACAAAATGTGACCTACCAACCTTTAAAGAGTTAGCTCTCCAGAAGCGGAAAGGCTCGACAGGCAAATAGCACACAACACTGGCAGAAGAGGGGCCTGTTTATATTAGAAAACTGCTGGGGAGACTTTTTAAAGAAAACTGTCCCACTTGATAGGGAAGTCTTGTAGGCACAGCTGTACAGAAAATACTTGTTCTTTAGAGAGATCAAATATTAATGCATGGAGGTAAAACCCATTGAGCAGCCACTGCCATTTAAAGACGAAGCACTGGTAGAAAGAGAGAACCTACAAAAAATAAAGAGCTGAAGACCCATACTGACAATAGAACACATCTTCAGGGTACAGAAAGGGAGCTCAATAGCTACAGATAGCTATCAGAACAAAAATGCTATCCAAAAGCTTCCCTTTAGGGACACAGCATAGTCAAAATGCAGACATATTTTTAAATTACACAGGTTTTCATTTCCACTGATCCCCATCATTAGGTGAAAAGAAATAAGAGGAAAAGCATACATAAAAATAAAAAAAATACCCCCCTTCCCCCCATACAGGGATTCATTATCCCAGTGAGGACTAATTAAGCCTTTTGATGCTATATAAACTCATAGCATGAGATACGTTGCTGCTATGTATAGCACAAGAAGTTGCAACCTAGGGGCTCATTTGAGGTTGAGATGAGCAAACATAGCAGCACACTGCACAGCTTGACAGCTGCTCATCCTCAGGGCAGATGTAGTTAGGGGTAGCACAGCCTGAAACATCCTCCCAGTTATGTCTTCTTATTTTTAGCAGTGCAAGATAGTTCACTTTATCATTTTAATCAGAGAACAGGCTGTGATGAGCAAGAGAATGCTTTCATCTTATCCATTGATTACGTCATAAAATTTGCAGGATCTATTCAGCTTCTCAGTCACTTCAGATTCCCTTTCTGAGCCTCAAACATGTGGCATGAAAAGAAATAAGTTCTTATCTGAAATGATGCTGAAACTTGTCCATATGCTAGGATTATTTAATTGCTTTTGCCTCTTTAGAAGATGTTAGGGTGTTACATCAGTTCTTTGTGGGCTACAGAGGGCCTGTCTAATAGTAGTATTAACTATCAAGTGCCCCCAGGTGACATTAAGCTATACTGTCTTGAAGCTTACATGAGATATTTTCATACACATACAAATGATAAAATACTTATGAAAATGTTTGTGTTGTTTTTTTTTTTGTTTTGCTTTGTTTTGTTTTTTCGTTATTGCTGTTGCTGAGCCATGATAAAAATTCAAAGGATTTCAAGAAACATAAGTCTTTGAGTGAAAACTTTGCATGCTCAGATCAACAGTTTTACGGAAGAAAAATCTACTCAGCTTCAGATTTGTTTGCATACTTGCTTTCACTAGAGTGTTTAACATGCATGCTAGAGAAATGAGGCTTGAAATTCAACAGATACATCTGACGTGTGTCTTGGGGAAACAAAGAGTTTGCATGCTTGGAATTTTAAAAAATGAGAGTACTAAAATAGAAAGACTGCATGTTCAAAAGAAAGTATGAAAATAACATCATTCAGCAATTTGAGAGCATTACAAAAGGATGATAGCAATCTAAAGGAAGTCAGAGGCATAAGAGAAAGTGCTAGTTGTAAACACAGCTGAAAACATTGCAATGCTGTTTCAGACACAAGTGTTATCCTTCCTCAAGGGATCTCTTTGCAGGGAGGTGGGCAATGACACCCATCAGTTTTAACACATACCTAGACACCAAATTTCTTACAAAATGCAGAATTCCCCTACCAGGGCTTGTCTGCAAAAAGATTTGAAATTAAATAGTCTGTTAGGGTACTATGGATGCAAAGGCAGGCATTTCTAATGGGCGTACTAGCTAGAGAGATAGAAGCTATGACCACAATTTATAGAGAAAATTTCCTAGAGCACAACATAGAATCTTTTCCATAACACAGGTATCCTTCAGGCAGGGGCAATTTCTGTGCTTCTAATGAAACGTCTTTGTGTCTTTTGAGATATCTCTTTGTCCTTTACCTTCCCCCCCCCCCTCCAAGCCAACCCTCAAACCAAAACCAAACTTAAAACACTTCTAACTTTTCCTAACCCTACCTTAGGTTACTATTGATTCACTTCGAACCAAAAACTTCTGAGGTTTCTATAATTGCCCCTAAAGCACAGTTACCTTGATATTAAACTGACTGCTCCCAGAAGTAAGTGCTAGCACTAGGGTTTAAGGGTTTTGACTGAACAAACAAAAATAGCATAGACATTACTCTCCCCAAGTAAGAGAACTGAACTGCTGAATAAATTGCCTACCAAGCACTCAATACTTTATCCTAACCTTTTTAGTCTTCAGCTACAAAGACTAACAACTCCTTTTAAATAAGGACTAGGCTTACCCATACACCTCTTTCCTTTCTGAAAGCCCTGCTATACAAAGCATCTTGAAAAAAATATCTAACAGACAAGAATACTTCCTCCTCACTCCTGTAACCTATGGAGTAATTATTTAGTTGATGATACCTGATCCAGGCTTCAATGATTGAGGCATAAACCTGTGGTCACTGATCTACTGCAGATGGAGAATTATGTAGGTGGGAATAGATCTACTCCTTTGCAGCTGATTCTTTAAAAGTGTTTGCACACTGAAGGTCTAAACTGACAGTAATGACAGTAACAGCTATTTCTGACGACTGAACAAAGGCTCTGACTTTCCTAAATCCCTAGAAATCACATCACACTGTTGTAGCCCTAGAAGGCACTATACTGGCAGTCTCTGAAATAATCCTTTCTTCACAGGTTTGCACGCATGACCCTAACTACATCCTGACCTCCCACCAGAAAAACATATTGCTATGGATAAGGTCTTTCTCTCTTGTTTCATACTTTGGTTTCCACTGGAGGGATCACAAGGGAAACACAGTGTGGTCCAGCTAGGTTCCCTAACAGAAAGCTAGGATACCAAGTGTCTAATTTCTGGAGCATCTGTTGTCTTGTGCATTGAGAAAAGGCTTATCTAAGCCAGATTACTAAGTTTAAATTTTGTTCTGGGTAGAAATGTCACATTCCAAACTTCTTTTGCAGATCTTTTACTCTTTGTAGGGTTTGGACTATACTGTTGAATCAAAACCACTTGGATGTTAGTAAAAAATCAGGTGGCTTTTTGCAATAAGTCAGAGACTGTGGCCATTGTCTATATTAAAAGATATCAGCGTAAGTTGGATAGTCTGCTGGGTATGAAAGCCTGTTGCATATAAGACTAACCTTAAAATGAAGAATACCTGAACATTTGCCACACCTTTAATTTGTGCAAAATTGGAAGGTCTTAGTCTAACCTGTGCTTCCAGTTTCAATCTGTAAAATACTGATCATGATTTTCTTACTTCAGAGAAGCCTGTGGGTTTCTTAATGGTTCAGGGTTGTCATCAAAGAAATGAAGACAAGACCTAAAAATATAGCCTGCTGAAGAGCAGAACAGGTAAAATCCCTTCTTGTAAACTCAGTTGCAAACAAGAAGAATATAATCATTGCCTAGAAGAAGACACAATTCACAGGAGTTTTTCTCCAGCTGTTAGAACATTTAGTCTTTGTATTCATCTTTCCCTTGTAGTTCCACTTAAAAGTCCTCTGGCCATTTATGCTACTTTTTATCCAAATATGCATGTTCTCTTTTCAGATGCCATCAGCTTCACTGGCTCAGGGAACAAGGCACCTGGCCAGTTCCTCAACACAACACAATTAAAGCATATGCTTTTCAGATAAGTTTAAGACATGAAGGAGGAAATGTCTGACCGATGCTGCCACTTCTCTTGCCTAGTATGTTGAGGAATAGTCTGCTGAGATATGTACTTTACTTCCTTCAGTAGGACATGCTTTAGCAATGGCCCAGGCTCAAACACCGCATAAAACCAAAGATACTGATTATACTGCCACACATATCAATGAGATACAGCCCCTGTGCTGAGACTAGCAGGAGTTGGACAACATACATGCCACTGCTCATTTTCAGAATCCCCCAGCCTGTGTCAAGTTAAGAGGGTATTGAACCCACTGTGCAAAGGGAATAGCAGCTTCCCTGCAAGGAACTGCCAAATGACCATCTGGAGAACTGAAATGATCCTCCTCCAGAACCTTATGGGCAAATCTCCTAGATGAGTCAGTTTGCTGTCTAAACTCTTAAGAGATTCAAGGTGCACAATGTTTCCAATAAAAATAGCAAAGTAGGGCTAGATAGTCTGCATGCTGCGTACAGTCAGAAACTAGGCCCCATATTTCTCTTATCTTGTCAAAATTGAGGTAAATTCCAGGATTCCCAGTATAATTTTGGAGTAATGCAAAATACAGTAACCTAATTCAAGGAGTAATGAATACTGTGAATTGTGCATTAACATTCCCTGCAAGCTGCTTAGAGAAGACTTAGCAGCCAGATCTGGTTTTATTAGTTTTAACTAATGGCAGTTTAAAGTGTCCAGGGAGGACATAGCAAATGTTATGTTCAAAAAACAGGACAATTACCATGGGAAGTAGCCAGGAAAAAAAAAATCCAGTAAGGCTTAACCGGTACTAAAATGTGCAGACTCAGATGATTTGCTTTAGATACTAGAAAAGTCCGGATTGATAATAGAAAAGTCTGATTTTCTAGTAATGCTGTATATATGCTTGTGTTCCCACTAGAGCTTACTGTGATTATATTGAAACACCACAGGAAGTCAACACTACTTCTTTTTAGAGAGTGCATTTATGATACAAATGGCACAGTTAACTGCTGGGGTTTGGTGACCTTGGATATAAAGGAAGGCTCTGGAGGTTTTGGAAGAGTGTGAGTTAAGCATTTAGCTTAATTTAGCTATCACACTTTCTCAGAATCAGGGTTCAGGTTTCTTGGAAATGTCACAACTTCAGGGGGTGATGATGTCCCATCTAGATCAATAGCAATGAGCAGCTACTCATCAGAGAATCACTACACCCAGCACATTATCTTCACCTGCAAAACCAGTCATTTCACCTCCATCAAGGAGGATTTGCCCTTGGCAAATCTGTGTTGTGCGATTCACATATTTGGAAATGGACTCCATGAGAACGTGTTCCTTGATTTCTTCAGAGACTAAAGTGAGGCCTGCTGACCTCATAGCTGTTAACACCTTTACCAATTTAAAGGAAAAGTTGCAACTGAACAAAAATGATGCATTCCAAGGTTGTGCTAGATCTCTTAGCATAACAAACCTAACTTGTATCTCGTGGTCCCAAGAGTTCTTCAAACACAATCAATCAAATCATACCATCCTCTGCTGCATTGCCAATATATTGAAGCATACAAGATTCACAGGCAGGTCACATATTTCATTCACCTCACGGTTTTTAAATTGGTGATCTCTGTACTTTTCAGTTCCATCACATTAATCAGTCCAGCCTTGTAAATGACATTTTCAATGATGATGTCACAAACTTGGCTGCTACTGATGGTCTCAGGATGAAGAGCAGTTTGGAAATCTTTATTTATCTTATTTATTTAGACTTATTTAGGCTCTTTAGGAGTAATGAAGATAAATGCTTTTAAGAAGTGTATTATTTTATACTCCAAGCAATCAACTCACAACTTAGCCATTTTTTGTTCTTTTTCCCTGCTACCTTTTTTTTTTTTTTTTATTGATGATATACTGGAAAACAGGAGTGTATGTCACTGATTTGATGTTTCAAATTTTAGTCCTGCAATATAATTTTCTTATCATTCATTTAAATTGCCTCAGAGAATAATCTATAATAGAATCAAAGTTCCATCAGAATGCAAGTTTGACTTTCTTGAAATGAAAAATAAAAAGAGAAGAAACATCTACCAATAAAAAGCCAGTCTATGGTAAGACACTGATTGATTAAAAATATCATTGTTGTTCTTTAAAATTGTATGTGGCAGACCTGTTCCTGTTGGTTAAGTATCAACATTTAAATTATCTGTGAAGAAAAAAAGCAATAAAATGATAAAATTTAGAAATATCATTTTAATACAGCTGAACACAAGTCCAGATAAAAAGATGAAGTATCCACTGCAAACATATATTGCTATATACTGCATAATTTTATAAACTGTCAGTCAGGTGAACAAGAAATTAAAGCAGAAAGAACTTTTTCCTAGAACTGAAGATGCCATGTTCTCTATTCTGATGATCAAGAGACAGCAACAGCAGTGAGTTGTCAAATTATGTAAATAGATCCAAAAGCAATTTTCATTAGAGGGTAAGGGATTATTAACAGATTAATCACAAATAGACGTTATGTTGCCTCTGATTTGGTACCAGAACTGTATTTATATATAAGTATGTGATAACTAAATCTTAAGCTGAAAACTGTAATACAATTTCTCAGAACATCTTTTGATGTTAGATACAAGCTGAAAAATAAACTTTGCTTCTAAATCCATGTCACCAAGTTTATAAAAACTACAGTGAAGTAAGAAGGCTCAGAGTTAAAAATAAGAACCATAAAAGCAAAATTACCAAATAAAGAGAGACTTGCTCCACACCTTTCTGCCCTCATTTTTCAATTATTCACAAAAATCCTTCTCACATTAGTGCCAGGTTTGCTGTGAGGAGGTATCAAAATTTGAAGAAAGAGGAAATATCAGCCTTGTAACTGTTTTTCATTCTCAGCAAATAATCAGTGTGAAGAAAAGTTAACCAAGAAAATTCCTACTGGAACAAAAAGTAACAATAGGTAACATGTTACCTATTTTCACTCCTACAGTCTTATTTTTCCAAAACCCTCATACCTTCAAATCAGCATTATACTGTGGGTGAGAGTATTCACTAGGCATATTACCCTAAGGCAGGTTTAGGGCTTTTTTATGACCTTCACAAGGCTTACAAGATAGGGCACTGTTTTCTAAGCCTCAAGGCATACTATATTTGCATCTGCCCTATGGTAATGTGAGTGACAAGGACCAGTAGGTTCTCACAGGCTGGTCTCACACCGTAGCAATCTATGAAGGCATTCTTGGGTGCAGGACACGTGCTAACAAGTGTGAGTAAGTGCATGTCTTGTGGCTGGCATTCTCCAGGCTCTGATTGAACATGATGCTCAGTGCTAGGACAGAATTTCTTATACTAAGAATTTCTTATAATAAGCCATAAATCAATCTTTTTACACTGATATATCCTGTGTAAAGACGGAACCTCACACATCTCATTAGTGTTAAATACTATCATGTCTTAACAATAACCTTAACTATGACATGCCACTGAAAGAAGGGTAATTTATTTACTGTAGCATTTCTATTTTTTTTTAGGGACACTGGGAGACTACAGCAGTTATATGTCCACTTCTTCCTCAGGCAGGAAGTTATCACACCATGCATACTGCAGCTGATTTGTAATGTACATGTGAGCCCAAAACAGAATAATCATTAATGACATGAATGAGCCACTCTGTTAGAGAATGTTTATAAAATAATAATGAAAAAAAAAAAAAGACAATTTAGGGTTTAAGGCTGTAGGAAAATAGACAAACATGAACTTGGCTAATAAAAATAATTTACATATTTAGCCACTGTGATGAAAAGTAATGCCTCTTTTCACCAAAACAAGCTGAAGATCTCTATTTATTTATTTTTTATTTATTTTTTATTCATTTATTTATGTGTGTGTTTGTTTATTTCTTTTAAGTCCCAGATTTCACATTGTGAACCAGACCACACCCCTTTGGAAAAGAAACAAAGCACAAAGACAGTCAAAAGTTGCTATTGGCAGGGCAGAACATAAACTTCACAGTATGTACTGCACGTAGCTGGCAGGACAGTGTCTTCCAGAATCAATAGGCAACACGAAACAACAGTCTTTGACAGCACTGGTATTTACCATCACACCAATTGGTCAAAACTGGCTAGTGATAAGGAGATACTGAATTTTAATTGCCCAAATGGAAAAGTTTTAAACGCACCCCATTTTGATTCTACCCTTCAAAACTCTGTCCTCTTTTTGTTCAACAACCAGAAAAATAAGGGCCCCAGATCACCAGTAATGTTTTTTTTTAAATTTTATCCTCAGAAACATAATGAAGAAAATTTAAGTGTCAGGATGAATAACATCATCCAAAGAAGAAAGGTATTTACCCACTGAAGACCTACTCACCTTCATTTTGATGTTGAAATACCAGCAACAAATTTACAATCCATTGTTTTGTCTGCAGATGACCTACTTTCCCTTGCCTCAGATAATTAAAAGGTCCCACAGATTAACTGTCACCTCTGACTTGACTGTTTCTCTTTTAGTTAACAACATCATTTTTTGACAGTGTTTGATATGTAGCCAGCAGGCTGGAAGAGCTCCAGTTTTGCAGACATATTCCATTATCAACTTTTTGCATGACAGTGGTTCTCATTCCCTGCCCTTCTTAGACTACATGTAGGCAATTCTGGCTATAAAGCAATCCATGGTGGATTAGATACTCCAAGAAGCACATAATTGTCACCATAAACCTTTCTGAATGCATCACGTATTTTTATCACCACCTACCTCCAAGTCATTACTATACCGCAGGCAATTTTCAATATAACTGATTGCCTCGTAGTTGCAATATGCTGGCCCTGCGTTTAATTATGAGAGTCAGAGATGAGAAGGCAGTAGGTTAAAACAGCTTCAGATGAAAATCAGTTTCTTTAACTGCAGCATTTAAACTATTGAATAAATAAATTCATTTAAACACAGTTGCAATAAAAATGAGTCTCAGTATTAGTCATAACTTGAAGTTGGCAAGCAGTTTATGCCAACAACATACAACAAGCTGCTGGAATTTTAACAATAGGGTTTTGCAGGAATTATTATTGAGTTTGTTGTCTTTCTGATTAACACTATTAACTCCTTTGCTTGCATGTCTCTGTTGATTTATTTCTCCAGATTTGACTGTGTTTCCAACTGGGAAAAAAGACCAAAAACCAAACAAAAAAAAACCAAAACAATCAACCAACGTGGGCCCTAAAATTACCACTTTAGGGACTGAATGTGAAATTACCACAGGCTTTGAATAATAAATAAGAGACTATGTGCTGCAATGTGTCAGATGGAGGACTCCAAGAAAATCTGATGTCATAATTCAGTTTCTGGTTTCTCACAAGCTGTGAACATGATAAGGCACACAAGCCTATAACCAAGTGCTGCTTCCACTTATTCAGGCGCTGAGTCAGTTCTTTGGGTTTGATGACATAGGGTTGATGATGAAAAGTGCTGAGGCTTTGCAGGAAAGATGAAGCTGCCTCATTGCTTGTGATCAGGGTACGACTCACATACAGGAAGTAAAAGAATAATCTCCCCTTTCACTTTCTTATATAGACATCAAGATCTTTGCAAGTGGAAGATGCAACTCATCCACTAGCAGCTTGTGCTCTTATAGCAAGTTTGGCTGGGAATTTAAGGAGAACCAACAACAATCTGCGGAGAATCTGGTTTAAGCAACTTCCACAGTCATATCAGCAATAAATATTTAATATTTGCATTTATTTATTCTAGCCATCTTCTTCTCACACACTCATAAGATTATAAGTCATATATACTGGTAAAAACATTGATTTCAAATTATCAGGAACAAGAAGCTGTATGTTTGGTCTTCTGAAAATCAGTGTTATTACTTCACAAGTCCCTTCAGCAGGCAGTTTTCAGTTTCAGCTCTTTCACCTAATTCCAGGTGAAACATTTCCAGCATTTACCTTTTGCTTTATGCATCACACAGCAATGGAGATCACTGATTAAACATTAAAGTGATGTGTGGCAGCTCCTAGTGACCTGAATAGATAAAAGAGCCTCTTTCTGTTTTCTTCTTGGAAGTACCTGAATTGCTCCAGGGAGACCTTTGTTCTCCTCTGGAAGCAACAGCATAAGCAGTGTTAAGTGGCCTTACAAAATACTGAAGCTATCTGCAGCATCCTGGTGCTTGATGTCCTTGCAATCTATTTGGACATCAGTGAAAGGGGAAAAAAATGATCCAGAAAAGCTCTGAAGTCTGAGTTACTGTAGATGTGCTCCAGTTTGTGTTTACAGAGAAAACAAATGCTACCCACTGCTTTCTTGCCAAGGGGGAAGTTGAAGTTAAAAAAGTAGAGATTTTGTGGGGGTGCATGGATGGTGAAACTTACTTCTTACAACCTATCCCACAGAAAGAAAAAGCCTCCTTTGGGTCCTGGTTCCAAACCCAGTCAACAATGGGTAAAAGGTACTTATGAGAGACTGCCTAGGGCTGCAGCAAGAGCATGTAGCGATTCCCAGCCTCGTCAGGGAGATGTACCCAAGGTCTATAAACTTGCCTGCAAGGGCTGTGAATCCTGGGGTAGGACTAGAACAAACACAGCATGAAGATTTCAGTGTGCTGAGCAACAGGCACTTACTGTCTTCCCCGCAGTGCGCAGAACATACCTTCTGCTGTTCAAGTCTGTAACAAGGCAGTCACTCGTATGACTTTCTGTGTAAATTCTCCACATCACCTTTGTTGACATGTGCCTCTAAGCAGCTCAGACTCAGAATCTTCTCTATTCCCTGGTTACCAGCAGGTGTTTTAAAGGAGTTTAACTTTGTTATCTTCAGTTCCCGTGTATGGGAGATCTCTTAACATGTTCAGAGATCACTGCTCTGGTCTCGCTGTTCTGTTCAAATGACAAACACAGGAAGAAAATTCCACTGCTACCAGAGTAGAAAGCAGGTTTGTTTCGGTACTAACAACATAACTGAGGACTTCTCCTCTACCCTATTGTGAGTCACCTGAGCTGTCTATGGCTGTATAGAGTATGCAGACTTTATTCTGCACAGGTCTTTTTGTTTCCAACAGGATGCTATTTGCAAAAAAAGCTGAACAGGGATTAACCAAGAAACTCTGAGTTTCACATGGTATACTTGTTCACAAATATAAGGCATCAACACAGAGACGCTGAAACAAAGTACAAACTCTGTAATGTTTGAAAAGAATTAGTGTTAAAGAATCCTGTTTATCATTGCTATTAAAATTTGCTCTGAAATCTTTCCACTCCAGAGGATATTTATTTAAAAGGGAGGGGAAATAAAACAATAGACCTAAGTGAAAATCCATCAAAAAGCATTATTCCTCTGCCAGGTGCAACACAAAGGAAGATAAGACAGATAATAACAGTGCTAGAGCAGAATGTTGTTTAAGTTGATGGATGAGAAGAACTGACAGCTCACAGAGACTATGAGGGCAGGCTTTTGGGCATGGTGTCAGACAAAATAAATCTATACAGCCTTGTTTCACCCAAACACAGCTCTGTTGCAAATGACACAGTCCCTCACTGTGTCATGTACTTTTTCCAACTTTGAATATGAAATAACAGCACATTAAAAAACATGCAAGAATTGCTGCTACACATATGCAGAGAGCTGACATGCCATGTCTAAGAAACTTTGTTTTCTGTCTGTTCCACTGTAACTTTTACAGCACTGAGAACCCACCTGTCAACAGAGATGTTATTTACCAAGCTGGTAGGATGTAGCACTTGGCATTCTGTTCAATGAACATGCTAAATTCACTGGGAATAAAGTCAGTACATTAAGGATAATGGGGAAATGGAGGCAGTTTTAAGGAATAGTCTGTGCATTAGGACTGTTGAGGAATCTGAAGAGAATACATTGAGCAAGTGAAAAAATATACATAATTTCTTTTAATCTTCTCATATCTACAAGCAAAGTTCTTTTCTTTTTGGAAGGAATTTCTTAATAGTTATGTTACCACAAAGTTTAGATTATATGTTTGTTTTACATACCTGTACCTCTCCATGACTTCAGATTGGAATTAAGCTTCCCTTTGAGTACTTGCATAGAATATTCTTGTAGAGGAGTGAGAGAATTTGAAATAAAAGTTTGTTGAGCCTTTCTGTAGCTGTCAGACTTGAAAAAAAAAATTAAAAAAGTCTCTTTTAAAGGAAATCTGAATCAATGCCAGTATTTTTATACTGCTATCATTTAAAAATAGATTTCTTTTAACGCTTTAATTTCCTTCCTCATGTAAAACTCCACATTTTTTCAGTTCAACATCAGTGATGTCTTAAAAAATTATACATTGATATTAAAATTTCCAGCAAATATTCATGATCACTTTCTGTTCTGCAGTGTAAGCCAACTAACTGTAGATAGTTTGAAATGTGCTGGGTACAACTTTTATAGGCCATGCTGAATGAGGATAAGGACAAGGGAAAGACAGACGTAGCTTTATCCCTTCTAGTGTTCCATGATCCTAAGGTAGTGCAAGCCATCTCCAGGCAATTGTGAGCCATGCCCAGCTGGACAGGGACTGAGCAGCAGTTCCCACAACCATGCAAAGAGATGGCCACAGTGATGCCATTGCCAAATTCCCATATGAGTTTTTGATGCATTTATTATGTGCATCCAAAGACTGCATCTTCCAGGAATTAGTAGAGAAAAATACAACCTTCAGCAGTACAGGCCATAATTAGGAATCCTACTTTAGGCAACTTCAAAATCCCATTCCCAAGTTACCAGGAAACCCAAGAGCTCTGGATTTCAGACAAGGTGAATGAGCTTCTTAAGGTTTATTTGCTCCCCTAGCCTTCAGTGGCACCTAGTGGAAAAGAAGCAACTTGAAAGGAGGAGCAGTTTGGAGGGAAAAATGTAACTACACAATCTTTTCCCAGCTGTGCCAAACAACCTTCTTCCAGTCCCTCTGAAGGAATAAGGACATGGAATATAGAAAAAAGAACCAGCTGCTGGTGTTGAGCAGGTTAGCATACACTGGCAACAGGAGCCTGTTCTCCTGCGAAAAAAGGAATTTCCCTTTCAAAATGAGTTCAAAAGTTAGAAAAAGAGCTGAATGTAGCATAATGAAAAAGCCAACAATTCTGAAAGAATAGGCAAGGTGCAAAAGTGCAGGGAAGAGTGGATCTGACCTGAGGCATAACTGGGATCACTTAATGCTTCTTATTGGAAATACATACAAGGCCTTGTACCATTTTTTACAGGTGCAGACACAGGAGTCATCTCTATGCATTCACAAGGCACTGTGGGCATTGTAATAAGGTCTTTTTTTTTATTTTTCCGTTTCTGTCTATGCCCCTGTAACTCAGTAATTCAGACAAGATTATATATTGTTCTGGGAGGACACATACCTAGCTTCTGGGGGGGGGGGGGGGGGTCTGTGTCAAATCTCTATATTATTGGACAGTCTGTTTACAAATGCTCCCTGTTGCTTCAGCTACATTTCAGGAACAGGACTTCATATTTGTGTTTAAGTTTCCTTGCTCCTCTTTTCTCCCCTCCCCAGCTATTGGAGCTCCTGATGACTTCATAAACGTGGCGCTGTCCAGTTATAATTTATTTTTTCAGGTCTTCTGCAATTACCTGACTTGGAGAAAAGTCCACACAGCTTCTTTCAGAGTCATACTTCTTGGGCTTGTAGCGTGCATGTCTTACTCACCAGACTGATAAATCTACCTTGTAAAACTCACCTAAAACTTGTCCATGCTGTCAGTACCATGCCACCTGTCTCAGCTCTCCCAGCAGCTGTGTCATAGAGTCACCTTTTCTGGTTTTCCTCAAAAGAAATGTGAAGTTTCACTGACAGCAAAGGGAATTGGGCACTCAGCTTCTACCAAACTTCTATTAATGTAGCTCTGTTGCTTCTTTTGCTGGTGCATAAATCACTCCATAGCTTCACTGGAGGTTTGAGATGTACTTACATGGATTAACACAAAGTTTTTACGAGTGCGTATGTCTTTCCATATCCAGAATAGCTCTTTTCATGTATCATGTTTTTACTCACTTTCTGTGAAACATTTGCTAGGGTATTTCTATATTTCATCCTCCCTATTTTTGTGCTTGTGCATTCGATTTCCCTTAATACTGTCATCTCTGAACAGATGAAAAATGCCAAACAAAACAGTTCACAAGTAGGTTCTTTCTCCCTTCCTACTTTAGCTGCAGAATCAGACATTGCATTTTTTTCTTGTGAAAAAAAAAAAAAACAAAACAAAACCACACTGCTGACTTCTGTGCTCACATATTTTTGGCTGACTTTTCAGTCAAACAGATATCTGAATGCTAAAATACTGGACAGGCTTTAAAAAGATCCATTTCTGTCTGTCCTGTGGTTTTAATTTTTTCTTTTGTGTTTGCTTTGATTCATCTCCAAATTCCAAGTGTGATGGCTTGAGCATGGGGTAACTTTGCCAGGTAGGTGGTTTGTTTGTTTGTTCTTTCTACACATCCTGTCCTTTTATCCAATTTGGTATGTATTAAACCAATGGTACTGAGGCCAAATGACAAAAGAAATCCAGACAGGCAATTTATCAATAGTTGCAGCTCCATCCTATGGAGCCACTGCATTCCCAGCACTACAGGCTAGCCCTGTCTGAATACAGCTTGCCCTTGCAATGCCAAATACAACATTGCTAGATTCTGCTTTTAGCATTAATCCTGTGGTATCACTTATATTAACTACTTCAGTTGGTAACTCACAGTATAATAAAGAAGGAATTGTTAAGAGTGCCTTGATTGCTAGAAAATTACCCTACCACAAAACTGGTGAATATAGTGAATATTGCCCACACTTACTAGACGAGCCCAAACTGGCTTGTTAAGCTAGTTAAGAGTGAGCTTATGTTCCTAAATATCAGTACTTAATAATAGGTTCCTGTCCTGGTATTTAAATAGTTAAATATAAGCTTTCATGCACATGTTTGAGTTAGAATTCAGAAGTTGACATCAGACATTCTGGTTTAAGAATTCAACCTATGCACAACATCAGTGATAACAAGCAAGACAAAATATGGCTAATAGGGCAGGATATATTTTATAAGAATTGATGAATATGCCATATTTCTGTCTTTCTTGTGACCATGAAGGCAGGAAAGGCTATTGCTGTACTGCGCTTACACATTCTCTTTCACAAATCACATATAAGACCTAAGCATTAAGACTTGCAGTGATATATTTACTTGTGTTAATACTACCAAGTTCTTAAATACCTCTTAAGTATTCTGTGTGATTTAGGATCTTTTGTGGACTTTTTTAATTGCTCATCTGTATACATCTAGGTGATCTAGTAATTGCAAATTGTTCTGAGAAATGGATATTTTGTTCCATTATCAGATCATAACGAGGCCATCACAGAAAGAAGGTATTTCACCCCTTGTTGCTAAATTACCTGTTCCCTAGCTACCTGGCCCAGTGCAAAATTCATGAATTGTTCAGGAAACTGATCCTTCTTGGAGGAGTGAAGGGGGGATTGGTTGTTTTTAAAACTGGATTAATTATTGGACAGTCTCACGCGGTTTCATGAATGTTGCTCCTGAATCAAGAAAGGCACCAGCACATTAGTGGGAGATGGCAAGAAGGTGAGAACACTTTCCTTTGGCAACAGTGGGTTACGAACTGGCTTGAAACATATTCTACTTTATTTAAATTGACATATGGAGATGATCTGTGACATAAGAGTCATGTGAGATTTTCTGTTTCTTGTTTTATATTGGGCCAATATAAAAGAAGTGGCTTATCTGCTAGCCTGAGCAGCTAGCTCTCATGGAATACTACACCACCTGCATCACTCAATGCTTTCCACCCACTCAGGTGCCTCTGTGCAGCTCTCTGATTTATACATAGGTACACTTATATATTTGTGTGTATGTCACATTTTTATATACACACAAATGTATAAAGTTACGTAAATATGAAGAAACAAGGACAATAAAGAGAAAACCCAAAAAGTTACTCAAAAAGACTGCACAAACTGGAATATCTTAGAATAACTCCTTGGAGATATTAAAAAATCACTTAGATGTGGTCCTGGGAAACTGGTTCTAGGTGGTCCTGTTTGAGCTGTGGGTTTGGACAAGATGATTTATGGAGGTTCCTTCCAACCTCAACCATTCTGTGATTTTGTGGGTCTACAAAATAAACAATCTCTCCTTTATCATTCAAATCAGAGAAGGCTGCTTTAAGGGTAACAAGAAAACATGATTTGTCGTTATTGTTAAGTACAAAGGACCAAATCTGTGACCCATCAAAGTCAAAATAATTCCCATTTCATGCAACTATGTTTTGTACTGCAGCAGGCTGTGACAGACACCTCTACCATACGTCAGTTCATGTATTGACTTGTTCTCTATACTGAATTTTAAATTTAAAAATCTATATTTCCTGAGACCTTAGGTTTCCCAATGAATAGTCCACCTTTTGCAGTGCTTTGAAATGCATCTTCTTTTTCATGTGAATGTCAAATACTGCTTTATAATTTTCTACTGAGTGATTTCTTTCCTCCAGCACACTCACCATTTTCTCTAATGCTAATATACTCCAGATTTATCTTATCTCGTCTTTCCTGTTTCCTTCTATTAAGTGTTAACAATACAGTAAAAGCTGCAAAGAGATAGGTTTCATACTTGCTGACCTTTAATTTTAAAATAAGGTTCTGCAATTTCTTTCCTGCTCTTGGCTGTCTTTTACCCTGAAAAAATTACATTGCATGTTGACATTATTTTAGAAAATATTTTTATACTCTCATAATATTGCTTGGGGAACACACAGTACATGAAGTACTTGGCAGGGGAAAAGGATATGTCTGCTTGCATTTCCATTTAGTATGTTTCTGGCATAACAGAAGCATTTTATTTATTTATTTCTTTTAATAACCCAGATCTTTTTCACTCTCTTGCACTCTTGGAGAAACACCAAAGTAATGTTTGAACCGGCTAGTCTAAATTTACTTCCAAATATCACTACCTCCAGAGTTTCTAATCTTAAACCTGATAGGAGATATTTCTTTTGACCCACTACCACTAAGAAGTAATGTTAAGAAAACTATATAGGGTCTGCAGAGCCCCACATACCTGCAAGCAGGCAGTCTAAGAGACTTTATTTTGTGAAAGGTGACACCTTCCAAGTCTAAACTATCCCACAGAGGGGATGACCCTAGTGCTGCCTATAGAACGAAAAGACACTGTCTCCAATTTTTGTACAGTGTAAGTTGAAGAAAGAAGCACTTTTAAAACCATACAGGGACTATTCAGCCTTATTAGCACCATCTGCTTATTTATTCAAATGTTTCTGGTTTAATATTCATCGCTTGGGGAACTTTCATTATGTGAGTAGCTGTAGAAGCCAGCCCAGAAATAACAAAGGTGAGGGTGACAAAACTTTGCAACAACAGCAGGGTGATGGGTAGAAAACTTTTTTGGTGTTCTTCTATACCAAGATCAGACTTTGCTACTCCATGAAACCTTCCTTTCATAACGTTTTTTTTCTAAAAAAGAAAACATAGAGGATAAAGCTAGTTGGAAAAAAAGAACTATTTGGCAGATGAAGATCTCACCTATCAAAACAATGTACATCTGTCCAAGACTTATAAGTCTAATTACCCCAAATAGCTGTAAAACAATTAACTGCTATTTTTAGACTTTTTGAACAGCCAAGGGAAAAATAAACAAGGAAATAGACAGCCATAACGCTGTGTTTGTATAATTAACTGGAAAAGATTGTTTTCAAAGAACATATGCAGATGTATTTTACAGATTTTTGTTCCATCACCTGTAATAGACTCCTTGTTCTTTAGTATGTGCTAAAGAACTGGTTATTCTCCAGGAGCCTAATGCTAGCAGGGACTGGTACTCCTCAAGAAGTATGAGTGGCTATCACTGGTGGTTGATTCTCTTTGGAGCTGCTAACAGCCATGGATGCTGTCTTCCAGGGACTCTCAGCATGTCATAAGATGAGCTCTGAGTTGTAGGTTAATAAGAATCAGTGCAGAGTGTTACTGTCTTTCCTTATTATCAACACAGGGGAATAAAATGAAAGGTATAGCACCACCCTGCAGTGAATATAGTGGGTGTCTATATTCATGAGTATCTGAAGATGAAGGGCAACTTTGAAATAAAGGTGGTCAAATAAACAATGAAAAAGAGTCTCCAACTAGAGGTACAGTAGTTCTGTGCCAAAGTTAGCAACTTGACACTACAAAATAGACATAAAAAGTGAGAAACAAACTGGTATTACCTATTTCAATAGGAATGACAGCAGCCACCATCACAGCAGGTGGGGACATGCTGGGAGCACTGGTGATTTCTTCTGCCATGTCACTTCATCCTGTTCCTTCAGACTCTTCTTTCTCTCACATCTTGCCCACACTAGGTAATGAGCCAAATTTGTGCCAGGTAACATACACTAATTAGTTTTAATACTATGTGCTCTGGGCAGATCCAGATGGTCACCAGCTCCAGCCAAGAGCCTAGATCATTTAGGGATGAGACAGGTCCAAGATCAAGCCAGAAAGTCAGTTTGCAAGTTGGGGCTTGAATCAAGAGGATCCCTGGCCAGGCACAGGCATGGCTGAGCTGGAGACCAGCATTTGTCCCCAGCACAGCCTGGACAGGGGATAAAGGACCAGAGTTGAGCTCCCATAATGCTCCCAATCAGCGAATGGGAAGACACCCCAGGTGAGGCTGGTTAGGGCTATTAAGACTTGTGCTCTTAGGGCCCTGATAGCCCAGAGGAAACAGGCCTCTATTAACAAATTATTTTTGTCACCCATGAAGAAATTCCATAATAACATACATGGACTGAGAAAGTTGGGACTGTTCCACCTGGAGCAAGCTAAATGTTTAAAGCCTCTTTGGTATGGAGGACAGTGGCTGAAGTACAAATATGGGGAGGCCTGGCAAATTGACTATATCACACTCCCACCAACCCTCCAAGGCAAGTGTCATGTGCTTACCATGGTGGAAGCAACCACTGGATGGTTGGAAACACACCCTGTGCCCCACGCCACTGCCTGGAACACTATCCTGGACCTTGAGAAACAGATTTTGTGGTGAGATGGCACCCCAGAAAGAATTGAGTCAGACAACAGGACTCATTTCCGGAACAGCCTGATAGACACTTGGGACAAAGAGCATGGCATTGAGTGGGTATATCACATCCCCTACCATGCACCAGCCTCTGGGAAAATCGAACAATACAGTGGGCTGTTAAAAACTACACTGAGAGCAATGGGTGTTGGAACTTTCAAACATTTGGATATACATTTACCAAAGGCCACTTGGCTGGTCAACACCAGAGGATCAGCCAACAGAGCTGGTCCAGCCCAATCAGAACTTCTACATACTGTGAAGAGGGACAAAGTTCCTGTGGTTCACATTAAGAATTTGCTGGGGAAGACAGTCTGGGTTATTCCTGCTTCAGGCAAAGGCAAACCCACTCATGGGATTGCTTTTGCTCAGGGTTCTGGATATACTTGGTGGGTAATGCGGGAAGATGAGGAAGTTCTATGTGTACCTCAACGGGATTTGATTTTAACGGGAAAACAGCCAATGAACTCAATTGCATGCTGCTGTCTGCTGTATAATGCTTTTATAGCCCACCAACTACATATCTTCAGGTCATCAACGGCTGGCCCTCTGACTGTCATCCCAACAAAGAATGAACTTTAATAAAACCTAACAAGTTCTGCAGTAAAGCAATGATCAGCATCAGCATACAATGATCCAACATTGCACACAGCCTCCCCTGCTCTGAAGGACTGATACAGGAGATGGAGCTGGACGTCATGGACCGAATGGACTCAGCAGCTTTGCAGGGACTGGTCCATGCATTGAGGGATGATCTCTCTCCCTCTCTGTGTGTGTGTGGATGTATATATATACATATGATGGTATATTGAAAATGTGGGATCTGAGCATGATGTGAATTATATGGAATAAGGGGTGGATAATGTCATGGGTTCAGCAGCAGTAATTTTTCCCCTTTAAGTAGTAGCTGGTGTAGCACTGTGCTTTGGATGTTCGACTTGGGAACAGTGCTGATAACACCAGTGTTTATATTTATGGCTTAGAATGTTTTGGTTTGACCAAGGACTTTCTGAGTCTCATGCTCTGCCAGGGAGAAGGGGAAGCCAGGAGGAAGCAGAAACAGGGCACCTGACCCAAACTGACCAACAGTACATCATGCCCAGTTTTGCATCTGGGGGCAGGAACTCGGAAGAGTTGAGTTCACAGCTTGATCGTTGAGTGGTGAGCAGCTCTGTTCTCTTTTCTTGTATTTTCTGTTATATTATTACTGGTGGTAGCAGTAGTGATTTATGTTATTCCTTAGTTACTAAACTGTTCTTATCTCAACCTGTGGAAGTTGCATTCTTTTGATTCTCCTCCCCATCCCCCCAGACTGAGGAAGAAAGAGAGGGGAGTGAGTGAGAGAGCGACTGCATGAGTTTGAGAGCCTCAAACGACGACAGTTCACACAGGCTGCATGGAGACCTCATAGCAGCCTTCCAGTATCTGAAAGGGGCTTAAAGGGATGCTGAAGACTCTTGATCAGGGACTGTAATGGCAGGACAAGAGATGATGGGTCTAAACTTAGACAGGGGAAGTTCAGGTTAGATATAAGGAAAAAGTTCTTTACTGTGAGGGTGGTGAGGCACTGATGGCTGCTCAAAGCAGTAGTAAATGTTCCATCCTTGGCAGTGTTCAAGGCCAAATTAGACAGTCTTGGGTGACATGGTCAAGGGTAAGGCATTGTTGCCCAAGGTAGGGGGTTGGAGCAAGTTAATCTTAAGGTCCTTTCCAACTGTAACTATTGTATGCTTCTATATTGTTACCATCTAATCATGAAAAAACTGCTAATTCTCAGCTGATAATGAAATAGTAGCATAAATGTATTGAACCAAATCTATGAACTGGCTCAGCAGGCAGCTTCTAATTGTGGTGAAAAATGTGAATTCAATACTCACATCAAGGGGTGCAGTCATGCACATTGCAAAGTAAACAAGCATTGGGCAGTTACTGGCCATTCATGTGTTTAATGTCATGAGAAATACCAGGATAGAAAGGAAGGGTGATTGGTTAGAGGGCTATGCACATACCCTTGGTGTTAATCTGTGCCTGGCCTGAACCCAAATTCACAGGCAGTTTTGGCCAGTAATTTAGGATTCAATCTACAAAAGCACTTAATCACCTAAGCAATAATTAATAAAATTTACAGAGAGTCTCAAACAACCCCTTAAAAGCTAGGGAGAAATTAGTGTGTCTTCATGTACAGAAGTAGGCTTAAGAATACACATGCCTCTTTTCTGGAGTCAGGGTCACAGAGGCTGTGATGATTATCAACTTCCTGACACAACACCCACAGCCTCACTGACTGCTTTTACATCATCAGGGCACAAACCATCACGTATGTATATATAAGTGCACAGAAATATACATATCTAGAAAGAGAGAAAGGGTGTGAGGCCAGTGTAATCTTGCCGCTATGGCAATAGATACTGTAACATTATTACTGTTGCTTTCATTCTGATTTATGTATGTGTGTGTGTGTATAAAAATTAAAAAATACAACTTCTGACGTTTAACCTTACAGTGCCTTTCATCTTAGTTATACATATCTGCAGCAAAATAAGGCAAACTCTTCCATAAAGTGATGTGAGAAAGGGTTTGGAACAGGACATGGAGGGAGGGCAGGTTCCTCCTGCTGCAGTACAAATTAAGAAGCCTTTGTTCTCTTGCAAACTGGTAAAAATAAACATCTTAGAAGTGATTGATTGTTTGGTTGGTCGGTTTTTACCTGAGCAGAAGAAAGGATTAATTTTCTCTGCAAACCTGCTGGGATCTGAGCCTACCATAGGACCACAAGCATGTTTAACCTGATCTGCAAACCATCCCTGGCAGCTCACCAGCCATGCTTCAATCTGTCATACTCTAAAAAATATAAAGTAAAAGTCGGAGTCTCAGCAGGGGACATCTTCAAGCTTTGTAGATGCCTGCACTGCAGCATAATACCTTGCTATAGGTAACTTATAGTGTTCCACAGAGGTAAGTATTATATGAGATGAATATTTTTGCAGGATGTAGTAACCATATGTAGCACTTGCCACTTTAATTTTACCAAAATTCCTCATCCAATATTTTTTACATTATAATTTGGGTGCAAGTATTTACTCCTTCAAAACACGCCCCTGCAGTTGAACGCAGGACATATGGAGCTCTCGCCAGAGTACATACAACAGATAATGTAGTGGGAGGTGTCCCTGCCCATGGCCAGGGGGGTTGGAACTAGATGATCTTAAGGTCCTTTCCAACCCTAACTCTTCTATGATTCTATGATGACACTTGGCAATTTCCACTTCCTTGCCCTGGAAAAGTCAAAGTCTAAGGTGCACCTCAGTGCTTGGGAACAGTCTCGTAGTGAAGTCCAATGAGGGGCTCTAAAAATCTACTGTCATGGGTTCAGCAGCAGCAGTCATTTTTCTTTAAGTAGTAGCTGGTGAGCACTGTGTTTTGGATTTTTGGCTT